>JAEOAD010002194.1:0-68453 GCA_036365145.1 Orientallactaga sibirica
TTGTTGCCCTAAAAAGACTCCCTTCTCAAGAAATCAACAGATTTCGAACAGAACAGCCTTATTTCACAGTGTTCGCAATGAAGGCGCTTTTGTTTTCTAAACAAATTACGTTAGAAATGTGGTTAATCTACTAAATTGTACATCTTGTTAGATTACACAAACTAGGGAAAGTTTGATCTTGCTGTACTGAAGACTCTTCAGAAGAAAGCAACTCATTTGGAGAACACAATAGCCTTATTTCACATAGTACGGTGTATCGGTAATGAAGGTGTTTGTTTTGTAAACAAACTACGTTATAAATGTGGTTAATCTACTAAATTGTACATCTTGTTAGATAACACAAACTAGGAAAGTTTGATCTTGCTGCACTGAAGACTCTTTCTAAGAAAGCAACTCATTTGGAGAACAGAATAGCCTTATTTCCGCACAGTACTGTGTTCGGCAATGAAGGTGTTTGTTTTCTAAACAAAACTACGATTTAGAAATGGTTAATTTACGAAATTTACATCTTGTTAGATTACACAAACTAGGAAAGTTTGATCTTGCTGCACTGAAGACTCTTCGTAAGAAAGCAACTGATTTGGGGATCAGAACACGCTTATTTCACACAGTACTGTGTTTGGCAATGAAGGCGCTTGTTTTCTAAACAAACTACGTTACAAATGTGGTTAATCTACTAAATTGTACATCTTGTTAGATTACACAAACTAGGAAAGTTTGATTCTGCTGCACTGAAGACTCTTCTCTCTAAGAAAGCAACTCATTTGGGGAACAAAAGAGCCTTATTTCACACAGTACTGTGTTAGGGCAATGAAGGCGTTTTTTTCTAAACAAACTTTAGAAATGTGGTTAATCTACTAAATTGTACATCTTGTTAGATTACACAAACTAGGAAAGTTTGATCTTGCTGCACTGAAGACTCTTCTCAAGAAATCAACAGATTTGAAGGAAACAGAACTAGCCTTATTTCACACAGTACTGTGTTTGCAATGAAGGCGTTTGTTTTCAAACAAACTACGTTAGAAATGTGGTTAATCTACTAAATTCTACATCTTGTTAGATTACACAAACTAGGAAAGTTTGATCATGCTGCACTGAAGACTCTTCACGTAAGAAAGCAACTCATTTGGGGAACAGAACAATCTTATTTCACACAGTAGTGTGTTCGGCAATGAAGGCCTTTGTTTTCAAACAAACTACGTTACAAAATGTGGTTAATCTCTAAATTGTATATCTTGTTAGATTAACACAAACTAGAAAAGTTTGATCTGCTGCACTGAAGACTCTTTCGTAAGAAAACAACTCATTGGATAACAACAGAAAGCTTATTTCACACAGTACTGTGTTCGGCAATGAACGTGTTTGTTTTCTAAACAAAGTACGTTAGAAATGTGGTTAATCTACTAAATTGTACATCTTGTTAGATTACACAAACTAGAAAGTTTGATCTTGCTGCACTGAAGACTTTCTTAAGAAAGCAACTGATTTGGGGAACAGAATAGCCTTATTTCACATACAGTACTGTGTTCGGCAATGAAGGTGTTTGTTTTCAAAACAAACTACGTTATAAATGTGGTTAATCTACTAAATTGTACATCTTGTTAGATTACACAAACTAGGAAAGTTTGATCTTGCTGCACTGAAGAGTCTTCTCTCAAGAAAGCAACTCATTTGAAGAACAGAACAGCCTTATTTCACACAGTACTGTGTTCGGCAAATGAATGGGTTTGTTTTCTAAACAAACTACTTTAGAAATGAAGGTAGTCTATTAAATTGTACATCTTGTTAGATTACAAAAACTAGGAAAGTTTGATTTGCCCTCAAGACTCTTCTCAAGAAAGCAACTGATTTGGGGAACAGAACAGCCTTATTTCACACAGTACTGTGTTTGGCAATGAAGGCGTTTGTTTTCTAAACAAACTATGTTAAAAATGTGGTTAATCTACTAAATTGTACATCTTGTTAGATTACACAAACTAGGAAAGTTTGATCTTGCTGCACTGAAGACTCTTCGTAAGAAAGCAACTCATTTGGAGAACAGAATAGCCTTATTTCACACAGTACTGTGTTGGCAATGAAGGTGTTTGTTTTCTCTAAACAAACTACGTTAGAAATGTGGTTAATCTACTAAATTTACATCTTGTTAGATTACACAAACTAAGAAAGTTTGACCTTGCTGCACTGAAGTTCCTTCTTGAAGAAAGCAACTGATTTGGAGAACAGAATAGCCTTATTTCACACAGTACTGTGTTCGCAATGAAGGTGTTTGTTTTCTAAACAAACTACGTTAGAAATGTGGTTAATCTACTAAATTGTACATCTTGTTAGATTACACAAACTAGGAAAGTTTGATCTTTCTGCACTGAAGAGTCTTCGTAAGAAACCTTCTCATTTGGGGAACAGAACAGCCTTATTTCACAAAGTACTGTGTTCGAATGAATGGGTTTGTTTTCTAAACAAACTACTTTAGAAATGAAGGTAGTCTATTGTTTACGTCTTGTTAGATTACAAAACTAGGAAAGTTTGATCTTGCTGCCCTCAAGACTCTTCTCAAGAAAGCAACTGATTTAGGCAACAGAACAGCTTATTTCACACAGTACTGTGTTCGGCAATGAAGGCGTTTGTTTTCTAAACAAACTATGTTAGAAATGTGGTTAATCTACTAAATTGTACATCTTGTTAGATTACACAAACTAGGAAAGTTTGATCTTGCCGCACTGAAGACTCTTCGTAAGAAAGCAACTCATTTGGAGAACAGAATAGCCTTATTTCACACAGTACTGTGTTCGGCAATGAAGGTGCTTGTTTTCTAAACATACTACGTTAGAAATGTGGTTAATCTACTAAATTCTACATCTTGTTAGATTACACAAACTAAGAAAGTTTGACCTTGCTGCACTGAAGTCTCTTCGTAAGAAAGCAACTGATTTGGGTATCAGAACAACCTTATTTCACACAATACTTTGTTCGGCTATGAAGGCGTTTGTTTTCTAAACAAATTACGTTAGAAATGTGGTTAATCTACTAAGTTGTACATCTTGTTATATTACACAAACTAGGAAAGTTTGATCTTGCTGCACTGAAGAGTCTTCGTAAGAAACCAACTCATTTGGGGAACAGAACAGCCTTATTTCACACAGTACTGTGTTCGGCAATGAATGGGTTTGTTTCCTAAACAAACTTCTTTAGAAATGAAGGTAGTCTATTAAGTTGTACATCTTGTTAGATTACAAAAACTAGGAAAGTTTGATCTTGCTGACCTAAAGACTCTTCTCAAGAAAGCAACTGATTTCGGGAACAGAACAGCCTTATTTCACACAGTACTGTGTTCGGCAATGAAGGTGTTTGTTTTCTAAACAAACTATGTTAGAAATATGGTTAATCTACTAAATTGTACATCTTGTTAGATTACACAAACTAGGAAAGTTTGATCTTGCTGCACTGAAGACTCTTCGTAAGAAAGCAACTCATTTGGAGAACAGAATCGCCTTATTTCACATAGTACGGTGTTCGGCAATGAAGGTGTTTGTTTTCTAAACAAACTACGTTATAAATGTGGTTAATCTACTAAATTGTACATCTTGTTAGATTACACAAACTAGGAAAGTTTGATCTTGCTGCACTGAAGACTCTTAGTCAGAAAGCAACTCATTTGGAGAACAGAATCGCCTTATTAGACACAGTACAGTGTTCGGCAATGAAGGTGTTTGTTTTCTAAACAAACTACGTTAGAAATGTGGTTAATATACTAAATTCTACATCTTGGTAGATTACACAAACTAGAAAGTTTGATCTTGCTGCACTGAAGACTCTTCAGAAGAAAGCAACTCATTTATGTGGAACAGAACAGATTAATTTAACAATCGCACTGTGTTCGGCAATGAAGGGGTTTGTTTTCTAAACAAACTATGTTAGAAATGTGTTTAATCTACTAAGTTGTACATCTTGTTAGATTACACAAACTAGGAAAGTTTGATCTTGCTGCACTGAAGACTCTTCGTAAGAAAGCAACTCATTTGGAGAACAGAATAGCCTTATTTCACATAGTACTGTGTTCAGCAATGAAGGTGTTTTTTTTCTCAACAAACTACGGTAGAAATGTGGTTAATCTACAAAATTCTACATCTTGTTAGATTACACAAACTAGGAAAGTTTGATCTTGCTGCACTGAAGACTCTTCTTAAGAAAGCAACTGATTTGGGGATCAGAACACGCTTATTTCACACAGTACTGTGTTCGGAAATGAAGGCGTTTGTTTTCTAAACAAACTACGTTAGAAATGTGGTGAATCTACTAAGTTGTACATCTTGTTAGATTACACAAACTAGGAAAGTTTGATCTTGCTGCACTGAAGACTCTTCGTAAGAAAGCAACTCATTTGGGGAACTGAACAGACGAATTTCACACAGTACAGTGTTCGGCAATGAACGCGTTTGTTTTCTAAACAAACTACGTTAGAAATGTGGTTAATCTACTAAGTTGTACATCTTGTTAGATTATACAAACTAGGAAAGTTTGATCTTGCTGCACTGAAGACTCTTCGTAAGAAAGCAACTCATTTGCGGAACAGGACAGCCTTATTTCACACAGTACTGCGTTCGGCAAAGAAGGTGTTTGTTTTCTAAACAAACTACGTTAGAAATGTGGTTAATCTACGAAATTCTACATCTTGGTAGATTACACAAACTAGGAAAGTTTGATATTGCTGCACTGAAGACGCTTCGTAAGAAAGCAACTCATTTGGTGATCAGAACAGGCTTATTTCACACCGTACTGTGTTCGGCAATGAAGGGGTTTGTTTTCTAAAAAAACTATGTTAGAAATGTGGTTAATCTACTAAGTTGTAAATCTTGTTAGATTACACAAACTAGGAAAGTTTGATCTTGCTGCACTGAAGACTCTTCGTAAGAAAGCAACTCATTTGGAGAACAGAATCGCCTTATTTCACATAGTACTGTGTTCGGCAATGAAGGTGATTGTTTTCTAAACTAACTACGTTATAAATTTGGTTAATCTACTAAGTTGTACATCTTGTTAGATTACACAAACTGGGAAAGTTTGATCTTGCTGCACTGAAGACTCTTCGTAAGAAAGCAACTGATTTGGGGATCAGAACACGCTTATTTCACACAGTACTGTGTTCGCCAATGAAGGCGTTTGTTTTCTAAACAAACTACGGTACAAATGTGGTTAATCTACTAAATTGTATATCTTGTTAGATTACACAAACTAGGAAAGTTTGATCTTGCTGCACTGAAGACTCTTCTCAGAAGAAAGCAACTAATTTGGAGAACAGAATCGCTTTATTTCACATATACTGTGTTCGCAATGAAGGTGTTTCTTTTTCTAAACAAACTACGTTATAAATGTGGTTAATCTACTAAGTTGTACATCTTGTTAGATTACACAAACTAGGAAAGTTTCATCTTGCTGCACTGAAGACTCTTCGTAAGAAAGCAACTCATTTGTAGAACAGAACTAGCTTACTTCACACAGTACTGCATTTGCAATGAAGGTGTTTGTTTTCTAAACAAACTATGTTAGAAATCTGGTTAATCTACTAAGTTGTACATCTTGTTAGATTACACATACTAGGAAAGTTTGATCTTGCTGCACTGAAGACTCTTCGTAAGAAAGCAACTCATTTGGGAAACCGAACTGACTAATTTCACACAGTACTGTGTTCGGCAATGAAGGCGTCTGTTTTCTAAACAAACTATGTTAGAAATGTGGTTAATCTACGAAGTTGTACATCCTGTTAGATTACACAAACTAGGAAAGTTTCATCTTGCTGCACTGAAGACTCTTCGTAAGAAAGCAACTCATTTGGAGAACAGAATCGCCTTATTTCACAGAGTACTGTGTTCGGCATTGAAGGTGTTTGTTTTCTAAACAAACTACGTTAGAAATGTGGTTAATCTACGAAATTGTAGATCTTGTTAGATTACACAAACTAGGAAAGTTTGATCTTGCTGCACTGAAGACTCTTCGTAAGAAAGCAACTGATTTGGGGATCAGAACACGCTTATTTCACACAGTACTGTGTTCGGAAATGAAGGCGTTTGTTTTCTAAACAAACTACGTTAGAAATGTGGTTAATCTACTAAGTTGTACATCTTGTTAGATTACACAAACTAGGAAAGTTTGATCTTGCTGCACTGAAGACTCTTCGTAAGAAAGCAAGTCATTTGGAGAACAGAACAGCCTTATTTCACATAGTACTGTGTTCAGAAATGAAGGTGTTTGTTTTCTCAACAAACTACGTTAGAAATGTGGTGAATGTACGAAATTCTACATCTTGTTAGATTACACAAACTAGGAAAGTTTGATCTTGCTGCACTGAAGACTCTTCGTAAATAAGCAACTCATTTGGGGATCAGAACACGCTTATTTCACACAGTACTGTGTTCGGAAATGAAGGCGTTTGTTTTCTAAACAAACTACGTTAGAAATGTGGTTAATCTACTAAGTTGTACATCTTGTTAGATTACACCAACTAGGAAAGTTTGATCTTGCTGCACTGAAGACTCTTCGTAAGAAAGCAACTCATTTGTAGAACAGAACTAGCTTACTTCACACAGTACTGCATTTGCAATGAAGGTGTTTGTTTTCTAAACAAACTACGTTAGAAATGAGGTTAATCTACTAAGTTGTACATCTTGTTAGATTACACATACTAGGAAAGTTTGATCTTGCTGCACTGAAGACTCTTCGTAAGAAAGCAACTCATTTGGGAAACCAGAACTGACTAATTTCACACAGTACTGTGTTCGCAATGAAGGTGTCTGTTTTCTAAACAAACTATGTTAGAAATGTGGTTAATCTACTAAGTTGTACATCCTGTTAGATTACACAAACTAGGAAAGTTTGATCTTGCTGCACTGAAGACTCTTCGTAAGAAAGCAACTCATTTGGAGAACAGAATAGCCTTATTTCACATAGTACTGTGTTCAGCAATGAAGGTGTTTGTTTTCTCAACAAACTACGTTAGAAATGTGGTGAATCTACGAAATTCTACATCTTGTTAGATTACACAAACTAGGAAAGTTTGATCTTCCTGCACTGAAGACTCTTCGTAAGAAAGCAACTCATTTGGGGATCAGAACACGCTTATTTCACACAGTACTGTGTTCGGAAATCAAGGCGTTTGTTTTCTAAACAAACTACGTTAGAAATGTGGTTAAGATACTAAGTTGTACATCTTGTTAGATTACACAAACTAGGAAAGTTTGATCTTGCTGCACTGAAGACTCTTCGTAAGACAGCAACTCATTTGGAGAACAGAATCTCCTTATTTCACATAGTACTGTGTTAGGCAATGAAGGTGATTGTTTTCTAAACAAACTACGTTATAAATTTGGTTAATCTACTAAGTTGTACATCTTGTTAGATTACACAAACTAGGAAAGTTTGATCTTGCTGCACTGAAGACTCTTCGTAAGAAAGCAACTGATTTGCGGATCAGAACACGCTTATTTCACACAGTACTGTGTTCTCCAATGAAGGCGTTTGTTTTCTAAACAAACTACGTTACAAATATGGTTAATCTACTAAATTGTATATCTTGTTAGATTACACAAACTAGGAAAGTTTGATCTTGCTGCACTGAAGACTCTTCGTAAGAAAGCAACTCATTTGGAGAACAGAATCGCCTTATTTCACATAGTACGGTGTTCGGCAATGAATGTGTTTCTTTTCTAAAGAAACTACGTCATAAATGTGTTTAATCTACTAAGTTGTACATCTTGTTAGATTACACAAAATATGAAAGTTTCATCTTGCTGCACTGAAGACTCTTCGTAAGAAAGCAACTCATTATGAGAACAGAATAGCCTTATTTCACACAGTACTGTGTTCGGCAATGAAGGTGTTTGTTTTCTAAACATACTACATTAGAAATGTGGTTAATCTAGGAAATTCTACATCTTGTTAGATTACACAAACTAGGAAAGTTTGATCTTGCTGCACTGAAGACTCATGGTAAGAAAGCAACTGATTTGGGGATCAGAACACGCTTATTTCACACAGTACTGTGTTCGGCAATGAAGGCGTTTGTTTTCTAAACAAACTACGTTACAAATGTGGTTAATCTACTAAATTGTATATCTTGTTAGATTACACAAACTAGGAAAGTTTGATCTTGCTGCCCTCAAGACTCTTCTCAAGAAAGCAACTGATTTCGGGAACAGAACAGCCTTATTTCACACAGTACTGTGTTCGGAAATGAAGGCGTTTGTTTTCTAAACAAACTATGTTAGAAATGTGGTTAATCTACTAAGTTGTACATCTTGTTAGATTACACAAACTTGGAAAGTTTGATCTTGCTGCACAGAAGAGTCTTCGTAAGAAAGCAACTCATTTGGGGAAGAGAACAGCCTTATTTCACACAGTACTGTGTTCGGCAATGAATGGGATTGTTTTCTAAACAAACTACTTTACAAATGAAGGTAGTCTCTTAAGTTGTACATCTTGTAAGATTACACAAACTAGGAAAGTTTGATCTTGCTGCACTGAAGACTCTTCGTAAGAAAACAACTCATTTGTAGAACAGAACTAGCTTACTTCACACAGTACTGCATTTGTAATGAAGGTGTTTGTTTTCTAAACAAACTACGTTAGAAATGTGGTTAATCTACTAAGTTGTACATCTTGTTAGATTACACATACTAGGAAAGTTTGATCTTGCTGCACTGAAGACTCTTCGTAAGAAAGCAACTCATTTGGGAAACCGAACTGACTAATTTCACACAGTACTGTGTTCGGCAATGAAGGCGTCTGTTTTCTAAACAAACTATGTTAGAAATGTGGTTAATCTACTAAGTTGTACATCCTGTTAGATTACACAAACTAGGAAAGTTTGATCTTGCTGCACTGAAGACTCTTCGTAAGAAAGCAACTCATTTGTAGAACAGAACTAGCTTACTTCACACAGTACTGCATTTGCAATGAAGGTGTTTGTTTTCTAAACAAACTACGTTAGAAATGTGGTTAATCTACTAAGTTGTACATCTTGTTAGATTATACAAACTAGGAAAGTTTGATCTCAAGTGCACTGAAGACTATTCAGAAGAAAGCAACTCATTTGGGGAACAGAACAACATTATTTCACACAGTACTGCGTTCGGCAATGAAGGTGTTTGTTTTCTAAACACACTACGTTAGAAATGTGGTTAATCTACTAAATTCTACATCTTGTTAGATTACACAAACTAGGAAAGTTTGATCTTCCTGCACTGAAGACTCTTCGTAAGAAAGCAACTGATTTGGGGATCAGAACGCGCTTATTTCACACTGTACTGTGTTCGGCAATGAAGGCGTTTGTTTTCTAAACAAAGTATGTTAGAAATGTGGTTAATCTACTAAGTTGTACATCTTGTTAGATTACACAAACTAGGAATGTTTGATCTTGCTGCACTGAAGACTCTTCGTAAGAAAGCAACTCATTTGCGGAACAGAACAGACGAATTTAACACCGTACTGTGTTCGGCAATGAAGGGGTTTGTTTTCTAAACAAACTATGTTAGAAATGTGGTTAATCTACTAAGTTGTACATCTTGTTAGATTACACAAACTAGGAAAGTTTGATCTTGCTGCACTGAAGACTCTTCGTAAGAAAGCAACTCATTTGGAGAACAGAATAGCCTTATTTCACATAGTACTGTGTTCAGCAATGAAGGTGTTTGTTTTCTCAACAAACTACGTTAGAAATGTGGTTAATATACAAAATTCTATATCTTGTTAGATTACACAAACTAGGAAAGTTTGATCTTGCTGCACTGAAGACTCTTCGTAAGAAAGCAACTGATTTGGGGATCAGAACATTCTTATTTCACACAGTACTGTGTTCGGAAATGAAGGCGTTTGTTTTCTAAACAAACTACGTTAGAAATGTGGTTAATCTACTAAGTTGTACATCTTGTTAGATTACACAAACTAGGAAAGTTTGATCTTGCTGCACTGAAGACTCTTCGTAAGAAAGCAACTCATTTGGGGAACCGAACAGACGAATTTCACACAGTACTGTGTTCGGCAATGAACGCGTTTGTTTTCTAAACAAACTACGTTAGAAATGTGGTTAATCTACTAAGTTGTACATCTTGTTAGATTATACAAACTAGAAAGTTTGATCTTGCTGCACTGAAGACTCTTCTTTGTAAGAAAGCAACTCATTTGAACAGAACAGCCTTATTTCACACAGTACTGCGTTTCGGCAATGAAGGTGTTTGTTTTCTAAACAAACTACGTTAGAAATGTGGTTAATCTACGAAATTCTACATCTTGGTAGATTACACAAACTAGGAAAGTTTGATTTGCTGCACTGAAGACGCTTTCGTAAGAAAGCAACTCATTTGGTGATCAGAACAGGCTTATTTCACAATCGCAGCAATGAAGGGGTTTGTTTTCTAAACAAACTATGTTAGAAATGTGGTTAATCTACTAAGTTGTAAATCCTGTTAGATTACACAAACTAGGAAAGTTTGATCTTGCTGCACTGAAGACTCTTCGTAAGAAAGCAACTCATTTGGAGAACAGAATAGCCTTATTTCACATAGTACTGTGTTCAGAAATGAAGGTGTTTGTTTTCTCAACAAACTACGTTAGAAATGTGGTGAATCTACGAAATTCTACATCTTGTTAGATTACACAAACTAGGAAAGTTTGATCTTGCTGCACTGAAGATTCTACGTAAGAAAGCAACTCATTTGGGGATCAGAACACGCTTATTTCACACAGTACTGTGTTCGGAAATGAAGGCGTTTGTTTTCTAAACAAACTACGTTAGAAATGTGGTTAATCTACTAAGTTGTACATCTTGTTAGATTAAACAAACTAGGAAAGTTTGATCTTGCTGCACTGAAGACTCTTCGTAAGAAAGCGACTCATTTGGAGAACAGAATCGCCTTATTTCACATAGTACTGTGTTCGGCAATGAAGGTGATTGTTTTCTAAACAAACTACGTTATAAATTTGGTTAATCTACTAAGTTGTACATCTTGTTAGATTATACAAACTAGGAAAGTTTGATCTTGCTGCACTGAAGACTCTTCGTAAGAAAGCAACTGATTTGGGGATCAGAACACGCTTATTTCACACAGTACTGTGTTCGGCAATGAAGGCGTTTGATTTCTAAACAAACTACGTTACAAATGTGGTTAATATACTAAATTGTATATCTTGTTAGATTACACAAGCTAGGAAAGTTTGATCTTGCTGCACTGAAGACTCTTCGTAAGAAAGCAACTCATTTGGAGAACAGAATCGCCTTTTAATTTCACATAGTACTGTGTTCGCAATGAAGGTGTTTGTTTTCTAAACAAACTACGTTATAAATGTGGTTAATCTACTAAGTTGTACATCTTGTTAGATTACACAAACTAGGAAAGTTTCATCTTGCTGCACTGAAGACTCTTCGTAAGAAAGCAACTCATTTGTAGAACAGAACTAGCTTACTTCACACAGTACTGCATTTTGCAATGAAGGTGTTTGTTTTCTAAACAAACTACGTTAGAAATCTGGTTAATCTACTAAGTTGTACATCTTGTTAGATTACACATACTAGGAAAGTTTGATCTTGCTGCACTGAAGACTGTTTAAGAAAGCAACTCATTTGGGAAACAGAACCGACTAATTTCACACAGTACTGTGTTCGGCAATGAAGGTGTTTGTTTCCTAAACAAACTATGTTAGAAATGTGGTTAATCTACTAAAAGTTGTATATCCTGTTAGATTACACAAACTAGAAAGTTTCATCTTGCTGCACTGAAGACTCTTTGAAGAAAGCAACTCATTTAGGGGAACAGAACAGCCTTATTTCACACAGTACTGCATTTCGGCAATGAAGGTGTTTGTTTTATAAACAAACTATGTTAGAAATGTGGTTAATCTACGAAATTGTACATCTTGGTAGATTACACAAACTAGAATGTTTTGATCTTGCTGCACTGAAGACTCTTCGTAAGAAAGCAACTCATTTGGTGATCAGAACAGGCTTATTTCACACCGTACTGTGTTCGGCAATGAAGGGGTTTGTTTTCTAAACAAACTATGTTAGAAATGTGGTTAATCTACTAAGTTGTACATCTTGTTAGATTACACAAACTAGGAAAGTTTGATCTTGCTGCACTGAAGACTCTTCGTAAGAAAGCAAGTCATTTGGAGAACAGAATAGCCTTATTTCACATAGTACTGTGTTCAGAAATGAAGGTGTTTGTTTTCTCAACAAACTACGTTAGAAATGTGGTGAATCTACGAAATTCTCCATCTTGTTAGATTACACAAACTAGGAAAGTTTGATCTTGCTGCACTGAAGACTCTTCGTAAGAAAGCAACTCATTTGGGGATCAGAACATTCTTATTCTCACACAGTACTGTGTTCGAAATGAAGGCGTTTGTTTTTCTAAACAAACTACGTTAGAAATGGTTAATCTACTAAGTTGTACATCTTGTTAGATTACACAAACTAGGAAGTTTGATCTTGCTGCACTGAAGACTCTTAGTAAGAAAGCAACTCATTTTAGAAAGAAAGACTTATTTCACACAGTACTCATTTTGCAATGAAGGTGTTTGTTTTCTAAACAAACTACGTTAGAAAGTGGTTAATCTAGGTTGTACATCTTGTTAGATTATACAAACTAGGGAAAGTTTGATCTTGCTGCACTGAAGACTCTTCGTAAGAAAGCAACTCATTTGGGAACAGAAGCCTTATTTCACACAGGTGTTCGCAATGAAGGTGTTTGTTTTCTAAACAAACTACGTTAGAAATGTGGTTAATCTACTAAGTTGTACATCTTGTTAGATTACACAAACTAGAAAGTTTGATCTTGCTGCACTGAAGACTCTTCGTAAGAAAGCAACTCATTTGGTGATCAGAACAGGCTTATTTCACACAGTACTGTGTTCGGCAATGAAGGGTTTGTTTTCTAAACAAACTATGTTAGAAATGTGGTTAATCTAAGTTGTAAATCCTGTTAGATTACACAAACTAGGAAAGTTTGATCTTGCTGCACTGAAGACTCTTCGTTGCCTTATTTCACGCAGTACTGTGTTCAAATGAAGGTGTTTGTTTTCTAAACAAACTACGTTAGAAATGTGGTTAATCTACGAAATTCTACATCTTGTTAGATTACACAAACTAGGAAAGTTTGATCTTGCTGCACAAAAGAAAGCAACTCATTTGGGGATCAGAACTGGCTTATTTCACACAGTACTGTGTTCGAAATGAAGAAGGCGTTTGTTTTCTAAACAAACTACGTTAGAAATGTGGTTAATCTACGAAATTGTACATCTTGTTAGATTACACAAACTAGAAAGTTTGATCTTGCTGCACTGAAGAGTCTTCGTAAGAAAGCAACTCATTTGGAGAACAAGAATAGACTTATTTCACATAGTACTGTGTTCAGAAATGAAGGTGATTGTTTTCTAAACAAACTACGTTATAAATTTGGTTAATCTATTTGTACATCTTGTTAGATTACACAAACTAGGAAAGTTTGATCTTGCTGCACTGAAGACTCTTTCGTAGAGAAAGCAACTCATTTGGGATCAGAAACGCTTTATTTAAACAGTACTGTGTTCGAAATTAGCGTTTGTTTTCTAAACAAATGAAATGTGGTTAATCTACTAAGTTGTACATCTTGTTAGATTACACAAACTAGAAAGTTTGATCTTGCTGCACTGAAGACTCTTCGTAAGAAAGCAACTCATTTGTAGAACAGAACTAGCTTATTTCACAAGTACTGCATTTGCAATGAAGGTGTTTGTTTTCTAAACAAACTACGTTAGAAATGTGGTTAATCTACTAAGTTGTACATCTTGTTAGATTACACATACTAGAAAGTTTGATCTTGCTGCACTGAAGACTCTTCGTAAGAAAAAGCAACTCATTTGGGAAACCGAACTGACTAATTCACACAGTACTGCATTTGCAATGAAGGTGTTTGTTTTCTAAACAAACTATGTTAGAAATGTGGTTAATCTACTGTTGTACATCTTGTTAGATTACAAAAACTAGGAAAGTTTGATCTTGCTGCACTGAAGACTGTTCTTAAGAAAGCAACTCATTTGGGAAACCGAACTAGCCTTAATTTCACACAGTACTGTGTTCGCAATGAAGGTGTTTGTTTTTCTAAACAAACTATGTTAGAAATGTGGTTAATCTACAAAAGTTGTATATCCTGTTAGATTACACAAACTAGGAAAGTTTCATCTTGCTGCACTGAAGACTCTTCGTAAGAAAGCAACTCATTTTATGGAACAGAACAGCCTTATTTCACACAGTACTGCATTCGGCAATGAAGGTGTTTGTTTTATAAACAAACTACGTTAGAAATGTGGTTAATCTACGAAATTCTGTACATCTTGGTAGATTACACAAACTAGGAAAGTTTGATCTTGCTGCACTGAAGACTCTTCGTCAAGAAAGCAACTCATTTGGTGATCAGAACAGGCTTATTTCACAGAGTACTGTGTTCGGCAATGAAGGGGTTTGTTTTCTAAACAAACTATGTTAGAAATGGGTTAATCTACTAAGTTGTACATCTTGTTAGATTACACAAACTAGGAAAGTTTGATCTTGCTGCACTGAAGACTCTTCGAAGAAAGCAAGTCATTTGAGAACAGAATAGACTTATTTCACATAGTACTGTGTTCAGAAATGAAGGTGTTTGTTTTCTCAACAAACTACGTTAGAAATAGTGAATCTACGAAATTCTCCATCTTGTTAGATTACACAAACTAGGAAAGTTTGATCTTGCTGCACTGAAGACTCTTCTCAAGAAAGCAACTCATTTGGGGATCAGAACAGCCTTATTTCACACAGTATTGTGTTGGAAATGAAGGCGTTTGTTTTCTAAACAAACTACGTTAGAAATGTGGTTAATCTACTAAGTTGTACATCTTGTTAGATTACACAAACTAGGAAAGTTTGATCTTGCTGCACTGAAGACTCTTCGTAAGAAAGCAACTCATTTGTAGAACAGAACTAGCTTACTTCACACAGTACTGCATTTGCAATGAAGGTGTTTGTTTTCTAAACAAACTACGTTAGAAATGTGGTTAATCTACTAAATTGTACATCTTGTTAGATTACACATACTAGGAAAGTTTGATCTTGCTGCACTGAAGTAAGAAAGCAACTCATTTGAGTTAACAGACTAATTTCACACAGTACTGTGTTCGCAATGAAGTCTGTTTTCTAAACAAACTGCATGTTAGAAATGTGGTTAATCTACGAAAGTTGTACATCCTTGTTAGATTACACAAACTAGAAAGTTTGATCTTGCTGCACTGAAGACTGTTAGTAAGAAAGCAACTCATTTGGGAAACCGAACTGACTAATTTCACACAGTACTGTGTTCGGCAATGAAGGCGTCTGTTTCCTAAACAAACTATGTTAGAAATGTGGTTAATCTACAAAGTTGTATATCCTGTTAGATTACACAAACTAGGAAAGTTTCATCTTGCTGCACTGAAGACTCTTAAGAAAGCAACTCATTCTTGAACAGAACAGCCTTATTTCACACAGTACTGCATTCGGCAATGAAGGTGTTTGTTTTATAAACAAACTACGTTAGAAATGTGGTTAATCTACGAAATTCTACATCTTGGTAGATTACACAAACTAGGAAACTTTGATCTTGCTGCACTGAAGACTCTTCGTAAAGAAAGCAACTCATTTGGTGATCAGAACAGGCTTAACCGTACTGTGTTCTGCAATGAAGGGGTTTGTTTTCTAAACAAACTATGTTAGAAATGTGGTTAATCTACTAAGTTGTACATCTTGTTAGATTACACAAACTAGGAAAGTTTGATCTTGCTGCACTGAAGACTCTTCGTAAGAAAGCAAGTCATTTGGAGAACAGAATAGACTTATTTCACATAGTACTGTGTTCAGAAATGAAGGTGTTTGTTTTCTCAACAAACTACGTTAGAAATGTGGTGAATCTACGAAATTCTCCATCTTGTTAGATTACACAAACTAGGAAAGTTTGATCTTGCTGCACTGAAGACTCTTCGTAAGAAAGCAACTCATTTGGGGATCAGAACACGCTTATTTCACACAGTATTGTGTTCGGAAATGAAGGCGTTTGTTTTCTAAACAAACTACGTTAGAAATGTGGTTAATCTACTAAGTTGTACATCTTGTTAGATTACACAAACTAGGAAAGTTTGATCTTGCTGCACTGAAGACTCTTCGTAAGAAAGCAACTCATTTGTAGAACAGAACTAGCTTACTTCACACAGTACTGCATTTGCAATGAAGGTGTTTGTTTTCTAAACAAACTACGTTAGAAATGTGGTTAATCTACTAAGTTGTACATCTTGTTAGATTACACAAACTAGAAAGTTTGATCTTGCTGCACTGAAGACTCTTCGTAAGAAAGCAACTCATTTTGGGAAACCGAACAGACTAATTTCACACAGTACTGTGTTCGCAATGAAGGCGTCTGTTTTCTAAACAAACTATGTTAGAAATGTGGTTAATCTACTAAGTTGTACATCCTGTTAGATTACACAAACTAGGAAAGTTTGATCTTGCTGCACTGAAGACTCTTCAAGTAAGAAAGCAACTCAAGAACAGAATAGCCTTATTTCACATAGTACTGTGTTCAGAAATGAAGGTGTTTGTTTTCTCAACAAACTACGTTAGAAATGTGGTGAATCTACAAAATTCTACATCTTGTTAGATTACACTTACTAGGAAAGTTTGATCTTGCTGCACTGAAGACTCTTCGTAAGAAAGCAACTCATTTGGGGATCAGAACACGCTTATTTCACACAGTACTGTGTTCGGAAATGAAGGCGTTTGTTTTCTAAACAAACTACGTTAGAAATGTGGTTAATCTACTAAGTTGTACATCTTGTTAGATTACACAAACTAGGAAAGTTTGATCTTGCTGCACTGAAGACTCTTCGTAAGAAAGCAACTCATTTGGAGAACAGAATCGCCTTATTTCACAGAGTACTGTGTTCGGCAATGAAGGTGTTTGTTTTCTAAACAAACTACGTTAGAAATGTGGTTAATCTACGAAATTGTAGATCTTGTTAGATTACACAAACTAGGAAAGTTTGATCTTGCTGCACTGAAGACTCTTCGTAAGAAAGCAACTGATTTGGGGATCAGAACACGCTTATTTCACACAGTACTGTGTTCGGCAATAAAGGCGTTTGTTTTCTAAACAAACTACGTTACAAATGTGGTTAATCTACTAAATTGTATATCTTGTTAGATTACACAAACTAGGAAAGTTTGAACTTGCTGCCCTCAAGACTCTTCTCAAGAAAGCAACTGATTTCTGGAACAGAACAGCCTTATTTCACACAGTACTGTGTTCGGCAATGAAGGCGTTTGTTTTCTAATCAAGCTATGTTAGAAATGTGGTTAATCGACTAAGTTGTACATCTTGTAAGATTACACAAACTAGGAAAGTTTGATCTTGCTGCACTGAAGACTCTTCGTAAGAAAGCAACTCATTTGTAGAACAGAACTAGCTTACTTCAAACAATACTGCATTTGCAATGAAGGTGTTTGTTTTCTAAACAAACTACGTTAGAAATGTGGTTAATCTACTAAGTTGTACATCTTGTTAGATTACACATACTAGGAGAGTTGATCTTGCTGCACTGAAGACTCTTCGTAAGAAAGCAACTCATTTGGGGAACCGAACAGACTAATTTCACACAGTACTGTGTTCGGCAATGAAGGCGTTTGTTTTCTAAACAAACTACGTTAGAAATGTGGTTAATCTACTAAGTTGTACATCTTGTTAGATTATACAAACTAGGAAAGTTTGATCTTGCAGCACTGAAGACTCTTCGTAAGAAAGCAACTCATTTGCGGAACAGAACAGCCTTATTTCACACAGTACTGTGTTCGGCATTGAAGGCGTTTGTTTTCTAAACAAACTATGTTACAAATGTGGTTAATCTACTAAGTTGTACATCTTCTAAGATTACACAAACTAGGAAAGTTTGATCTTGCTGCACTGAAGACTCTTCAGAAGAAAGCAACTCATTTGGAGAACAGAACAGCCTTATTTCACAGAGTACTGTGTTCCGTGCAATGAAGGTGTTTGTTTTCAAACAAACTACGTTAGAAATGTGGTTAATCTACGAAATTGTAGATCTTGTTAGATTACACAAACTAGGAAAGTTTGATCTTGCTGCACTGAAGACTCTTCGTAAGAAAGCAACTGATTTGGGGATCAGAACACGCTTATTTCACACAGTACTGTGTTCGGCAATAAAGGCGTTTGTTTTCTAAACAAACTACGTTACAAATGTGGTTAATCTACTAAATTGTATATCTTGTTAGATTTCACAAACTAGGAAAGTTTGAACTTGCTGCCCTCAAGACTCTTCTCAAGAAAGCAACTGATTTCTGGAACAGAACAGCCTTATTTCACACAGTACTGTGTTCGGCAATGAAGGCGTTTGTTTTCTAAACAAGCTATGTTAGAAATGTGGTTAATCGACTAAGTTGTACATCTTGTAAGATTACACAAACTAGGAAAGTTTGATCTTGCTGCACTGAAGACTCTTCGTAAGAAAGCAACTCATTTGTAGAACAGAACTAGCTTACTTCACACAGTACTGCATTTGCAATGAAGGTGTTTGTTTTCTAAACAAACTACGTTAGAAATGTGGTTAATCTACTAAGTTGTACATCTTGTAAGATTACACATACTAGGAAAGTTGATCTTGCTGCACTGAAGACTCTTCGTAAGAAAGCAACTCTTTGGGGAACCGAACAGACTAATTTCACACAGTACTGTGTTGGGCAATGAAGGCGTTTGTTTTCTAAACAAACTACGTTAGAAATGTGGTTAATCTACTAAGTTGTACATCTTGTTAGATTATACAAACTAGGAAAGTTTGATCTTGCGGCACTGAAGACTTTTCGTAAGAAAGCAACTCAGTTGCGGAACAGAACAGCCTTATTTCACACAGTACTGTGTTCGGCAATGAAGGTGTTTGTTTTCTAAACAAACTACGTTAGAAATGTGGTTAATCTACTAAATTCTACATCTGGTTAGATTACACAAACTAGGAAAGTTTGATCTTCCTGCACTGAAGACTCTTCGTAAGAAAGCAACTGATTTGGGGATCAGAACGCGCTTATTTCACACAGTACTGTGTTCGGCAATGAAGGCGTTTGTTTTCTAAACAAACTATGTTAGAAATGTGGTTAATCTACTAAGTTGTACATCATGTTAGATTACACAAACTAGGAAAGTTTGATCTTGCTGCACTGAAGACTCTTCATAAGAAAGCAACTCATTTGTAGAACACAACTAGCTTACTTCACACAGTACTGTGTTCGGAAATGAAGGCGTTTGTTTTCTAAACAAACTACGTTAGAAATGTGCTTAATCTACTAAGTTGTACATCTTGTTAGATTACACAAACTAGGAAAGTTTGATCTTGCTGCACTGAAGACTCTTCGTAAGAAAGCAACTCATTTGGAGAACAGAATCGCCTTATTTCACATAATACTGTGCTCGGCAATGAAGGTGTTTGTTTTCTAAACAAACTAAGTTATAAATGTGGTTAATCTACTAAATTGTTCATCTTGTTAGATTATACAAACTAGGAAAGTTTGATCTTGCTGCACTGAAGACTCTTCGTAAGAAAGCAACTTATTTGGGGATCAGAACACGCTTATTTCACACAGTACTGTGTTCGGCAATGAAGGCGTTTGTTTTCTAAACAAACTACGTTACAAATGTGGTTAATCTACTAAATTGTATATCTTGTTAGATTACACAAACTAGCAAAGTTTGATCTTGCTGCACTGAAGACTCTTCGTAAGAAAGGAACTCATTTGGAGAACAGAATCACCTTATTTCACATAGTACGGTGTTCGACAATGAAGGTGTTTCTTTTCTAAACAAACTACGTTATAAATGTGGTTAATCTACGAAGTTGTACATCTTGTTAGATTACACAAACTAGGAAAGTTTGATCTTGCTGCACTGAAGACTCTTA
The DNA here is from genome assembly GCA_036365145.1 of Orientallactaga sibirica. Classification (NCBI taxonomy): domain Eukaryota; kingdom Metazoa; phylum Chordata; class Mammalia; order Rodentia; family Dipodidae; genus Orientallactaga; species Orientallactaga sibirica. The sequence goes on from JAEOAD010002194.1 coordinate 19,987, forward strand.
GTAAGAAAGCAACTCATTTGGGGAACCAAACAGGCTAATTTCACACAGTAGTGTGTTCGGCAATGAACACGTTTGTTTTCTAAACAAACTACGTTAGAAATGTGGTTAATCTACTAAGTTGTACATCTTGTTAGATTATACAAACTAGGAAAGTTTGATCTTGCTGCACTGAAGACTCTTCGTAAGAAAGCAACTCATTTGCGGAACAGAACAGCCTTATTTCACATAGTACTGTCTTCGGCAATGAAGGTGATTGTTTTCTAAACAAACTACGTTATAAATGTGGTTAATCTACTAAGTTGTACATGTTGTTAGATTACACAAACTAGGAAAGTTTGATCTTGCTTCACTGAAGACTCTTCGTAAGAAAGCAACTGATTTGGGGATCAGAACACGCTTATTTCACACAGTACTGTGTTCGGCAATGAAGGCGTTTGTTTTCTAAACAAACTACGTTACAAATGTGGTTAATCTACTAAATTGTATATCTTGTTAGATTACACAAACTAGGAAAGTTTGATCTTGCTGCCCTCAAGACTCTTCTCAATAAAGCAACTGATTTCGGGAACAGAACAGCCTTATTTCACACAGTACTGTGTTCGGCAATGAAGGCGTTTGTTTTCTAAACGAGCTACGTTAGAAATGTGGTTAATCTACTAAGTTGTACATCTTGTAAGATTACACAAACTAGGAAAGTTTGATCTTGCTGCACTGAAGACTCTTCGTAAGAAAGCAACTCATTTGTAGAACAGAACTAGCTTACTTCACACAGTACTGCATTTGCAATGAAGGTGTTTGTTTTCTAAACAAACTACGTTAGAAATGTGGTTAATCTACTAAATTCTACATCTTGGTAGATTTCACAAACTAGGAAAGTTTGATCTTGCTGCACTGAAGACTCTTCGTAAGAAAGCAACTCATTTGGTGATCAGAACACGCTTATTTCACACAGTACTGTGTTCGGCAATGAAGGCGTTTGTTTTCTAAACAAACTACGTTAGAAATGTGGTTAATCTACTAAGTTGTACATCTTGTTAGATTATACAAACTAGGAAAGTTTGATCTTGCTGCACTGAAGACTCTTCGTAAGAAAACAACTCATTATGAGAACAGAATAGCCTTATTTCACACAGTACTGTGTTCGGCAATGAAGGTGTTTGTTTTCTAAACATACTACATTAGAAATGTGGTTAATCTACTAAATTCTACATCTTGGTAGATTACACAAACTAGGAAAGTTTGATGTTGCTGCACTGAAGTCTCTTCGTAAGAAAGCAACTCATTTGGGGATCAGAACACGCTTATTTCACACAGTACTGTGTTCGGAAATGAAGGCGTTTGTTTTCTAAACAAACTACGTTAGAAACGTGGTTAATCTGCGAAGTTGTACATCTTGTTAGATTACACAAACTAGGAAAGTTTGATCTTGCTGCACTGAAGACTCTTCGTAAGAAAGCAACTCATTTGTAGAACAGAACTACCTTACTTCGCACAGTACTGCATTTGCAATGAAGGTGTTTGTTTTCTAAACAAACTACGTTAGAAATGTGGTTAATCTACTAAGTTGTACATCTTGTTAGATTACACATACTAGGAAAGTTTGATCTTGCTGCACTGAAGACTCTTCGTAAGAAAGCAACTCATTTGGGGAACCGAACAGACTAATTTCACACAGTACTGTGTTCGGCAATGAAGGCGTTTGTTTTCTAAACAAACTACGTTAGAAATGTGGTTAATCTACTAAGTTGTACATCTTGTTAGATTATACAAACTAGGAAAGTTTGATCTTGCGGCACTGAAGACTCTTCGTAAGAAAGCAACTCATTTGCGGAACAGAACAGCCTTATTTCACACAGCACTGCATTCGGCAATGAAGAAGTTTGTTTTCTAAACAAACTACGTTAGAAATGTCGTTAATCTACTAAATTCTACATATTGTTAGATTACACAAACTAGGAAAGTTTGATCTTGCTGCACTGAAGAGTCTTCGTAAGAAACCAACTCATTTGGGGAACAGAACAGCCTTATTTCACACAGTACTCTGTTCGGCAATGAATGGGTTTGTTTTCTAACCAAACTACTTTAGAAATGAAGGTAGTCTATTAAGTTGTACATCTTTTTAGATTACAGAAACTAGGAAAGTTTGATCTTGCTGCACTGAAGAGTCTTCGTAAGAAAGCAACTCATTTGGGGAACAGAACACCCTTATTTCACACAGAACTGTGTTTGGAAATGAATGGGTTTGTTTTCTAAACAAACTACTTTAGAAATGAAGGTAGTCTATTAAGTTGTACATCTCGTTAGATTACAAAAACTAGGAAAGTTTGATCTTGCGGCCCTCAAAACTCTTCTCAAGAAAGCAACTGATTTCGGGAACAGAACAGCCTTATTTCACACAGTACTGTGTTCGGCATTGAAGGCGTTTGTTTTCTAAACAAACTATGTTAGAAATGTGGTTAATCTACTAAGTTGTACATCTTGTAAGATTACACAAACTAGGAAAGTTTGATCTTGCTGCACTGAAGACTCTTCGTAAGAAAGCAACTCATTTGTAGAACAGAACTTGCTTACTTCACACAGTACTGCATTTGCAATGAAGGTGTTTGTTTTCTAAACAAACTACGTTAGAATTGTGGTTAATCTACTAAATTCTACATCTTGGTAGATTACACAAACTTGGAAAGTTTGATCTTGCTGCACTGAAGACTCTTCGTAAGTAAGCAACTCATTTGATGATCAGAAAAGGCTTATTTCACACCGTACTATGTTCGGCAATGAAGGGGTTTGTTTTCTAAACAAACTATGTTAGAAACGTGGTTAATATACTAAGTTGTACATCTTGTTAGATTACACAAACTAGGAAAGTTTGATCTTGCTGCACTGAAGACTCTTCGTAAGAAAGCAACTCATTTGGAGAACAAAATAGCCTTATTTCACATAGTACTGTGTTCAGCAATGAAGGTGTTTGTTTTCTCAAAACACTACGTTAGAAATGTGGTTAATCTACGAAATTCTACATCTTGTTAGATTACACAAAGTAGGAAAGTTTGATCTTGCTGCATTGAAGACTCTTCTTAAGAAAGCAACTGATTTGGGGATCAGAACACGCTTATTTCACACAGTATTGTGTTCGGCAATGAAGGCGTTTGTTTTCTAAACAAACTACGTTACAAATGTGGTTAATCTACTAAATTGTATATCTTGTTAGATTACACAAACTAGGAAAGTTTGATCTTGCTGCCCTCAAGACTCTTCTCAAGAAAGTAACTGATTTCGGGAACAGAACAGCCTTATTTCACACAGTACTGTGTTCGGCAATGAAGGCGTTTGTTTTCTAAACAAACTATGTTAGAAATGTGGTTAATCTACTAAGTTGTACATCTTGTTAGATTACACAAACTAGGAAAGTTTGATCTTGCTGCACTGAAGAGTCTTCGTAAGAAACCAACTCTTTTGATTAACAGAACAGCCTTATTTCACACAGTACTGTGTTCGGCAATGAATGTGTTTGTTTTCTAAACAAATTACTTTAGAAATGAAGGTAGTCTATTAAGTTGTACATCTTGTTAGATTACAAAAACTAGGAAAGTCTGATCTTCTGCCCTCAAGACTCTTCTCAAGAAAGCAACTGATTTCCGGAACAGAGCAGCCTTATTTCACATAGTACTGTGTTCGGCAATGAAGGCGTTTGTTTTCTAAAGAAACTATGTGAGAAATGTGGTTAGTCTACTAAATTGTACATCTTGATAGATTACACAAACCAGGAAAGTTTGATCTTGCTGCACTGAAGACTCTTCGTAAGAAAGCAACTCATTTGGAGAAGAGAACAGCCTTATTTCACACAGTACTGTGTTCGGCAATGAAGGTGTTGGTTTTCTAAACATACTACGTTAGAAATGTGGTTAATCTACTAAATTCTACATCTTGTTAGATTACAAAAACTAAGAAAGTTTGATCTTGCTGCACTGAAGACTCTTCGTAAGAAAGGAACTGATTTGGGTATCAGAACAAGCTTATTTCACACCGTACTGTGTTCGGCAATGAAGGCGTTTGTTTTCTAAACAAATTACGTTAGAAATGTGGTTAATCTACTAAGTTGTACATCTTGTTAGATTACAAAAACTAGGAAAGTTTGATCTTGCTGCCCTCAAGACTCTTCTCAAGAAAGGAACTGATTTCGGGAACAGAACAGCCTTATTTCACACAGTACTGTGTTCGGCAATGAAGGTGTTTGTTTTCTAAACAAAGTACGTTAGAAATGTGGTTAATCTACGAAATTCTACATCTTGTTAGATTACACAAACTAGGAAAGTTTGATCTTGCTGCACTGAAGATTCTTCGTAAGAAAGCAACTGATTTGGGGATCAGAACACGCTTATTTCACACAGTACTGTGTTCGGCAATGAAGGCGTTTGTTTTCTAAACAAAGTACGTTACAAATGTGGTTAATCTACTAAATTGTATATCTTGTTAGATTACACAAACTAGGAAAGTTTGATCTTGCTGCCCTCAAGACTCTTCTCAAGAAAGCAACTGATTTCGGGAACAGAACAGCCTTATTTCACACAGTACTGTGTTCGGCAATGAAGGCGTTTGTTTTCTAAACAAACTATGTTAGAAATGTGGTTAATCTACTAAGTTGTACATCTTGTAAGATTACACAAACTAGGAAAGTTTGATCTTGCTGCACTGAAGACTCTTCGTAAGAAAGCAACTCATTTGTAGAACAGAACTAGCTTACTTCACACAGTACTGCATTTGCAATGAAGGTGTTTGTTTTCTAAACAAACTACGTTAGAAATGTGGTTAATCTACTAAATTCTACATCTTGGTAGATTTCACAAACTAGGAAAGTTTGATCTTGCTGCACTGAAGACTCTTCGTAAGAAAGCAACTCATTTGGTGATCAGAACAGGCTTATTTCACACTGTACTGTGTTCGGCAATGAAGGGGTTTCTTTGCTAAACAAACTATGTTAGAAACGTGGTTAATCTACTAAGTTGTACATCTTGTTAGATTACACAAACTAGGAAAGTTTGATCTTGCTGCACTGAAGACTCTTCGTAAGAAAGCAACTCATTTGGAGAACAGAATACCCTTATTTCACATAGTACTGTGTTCAGCAATGAAGGTGTTTGGTTTCTCAACAAACTACGTTAGAAATGTGGTTAATCTACGAAATTCTACATCTTGTTAGATTACACAAACTAGGAAAGTTTGATCTTGCTGCACTGAAGACTCTTCGTGAGAAAGCAACTGATTTGGGGATCAGAACAAGCTTATTTCACACAGTACTGTGCTCGGCAATGAAGGCGTTTGTTTTTAAAACAAATTACGTTAGAAATGTGGTTAATCTACTAAGTTGTACATCTTGTTACATTACACAAACTAGGAAAGTTTGATCTTGCTGCACTGAAGAGTCTTCGTAAGAAACCAACTCATTTGGGGAACAGAACAGCCTTATTTCACACAGTACTGTGTTCGGCAATGAATGGGTTTGTTTTCTAAACAAACTACTTTAGAAATGAAGGTAGTCTATTAAGTTGTACATCTTGTTAGATTACAAAAACTAGGAAAGTTTGATCTTGCTGCCCTCAAGACTCTTCTCAAGAAAGCAACTGATTTCGGGAACAGAACAGCCTTATTTCACACAGTACTGTGTTCGGCAATGAAGGCGTTTGTTTTCTATACAAACTATGTTAGAAATGTGGTTAATCTACTAAATTGTACATCTTGTTAGATTACACAAACTAGGAAAGTTTGATCTTGCTACACTGAAGACTCTTCGTAAGAAAGCAACTCATTTGGAGAACAGAATACCCTTATTTCACACAGTACTGTGTTCGGCAATGAAGGTGTTTGTTTTCTAAACATACTACGTTAGAAATGTGGTTAATCTACTAAATTCTACATCTTGTTAGATTACACAAAGTAAGAAAGTTTGATCTTGCTGCACTGAAGACTCTTCGTAAGAAAGCAACTCATTTGGAAAACAGAATAGCCTTATTTCACACAGTACTGTGTTCGGCAATGAAGGTGTTTGTTTTCTAAACAAATTACCTTAGAAATGTGGTTAATCTACGAAATTCTACATCTTGTTAGATTACACAAACTAGGAAAGTTTGATCTTGCTGCACTGAAGACTCTTCGTAAGAAAGCAACTGAGTTGGGGATCAGAACACGCTTATTTCACAATCGCACTGTGTTCGGCAATGAAGGCGTTTGTTTTCTAAACAAACTACGTTACAAATGTGGTTAATCTACTAAATTGTATATCTTGTTAGATTACACAAACTAGGAAAGTTTGATCTTGCTGCACTGAAGAGTCTTCGTAAGAAATCAACTCATTTGGGGAACAGAACAGCCTTATTTCACACAGTACTGTGTTCGGCAATGAATGGGTTTGTTTTCTAAACAAACTACTTTAAATGAAGGTAGTCTATTAAGTTGTACATCTTGTTAGATTACAAAAACTAGGAAAGTTTGATCTTGCTGACCTCAAGACTCTTCTCAAGAAAGCAACTGATTTCAGGAACAGAACAGCCTTATTTCACACAGTACTGTGTTCGGCAATGAAGGCGTTTGTTTTCTAAACAAACTACGTTAGAAATGTGGTTAATCTACGAAATTCTACATCTTGTTAGATTACACAAACTAGGAAAGTTTGATCTTGCTGCACTGAAGACTCTTCGTAAGAAAGCAACTGATTTGGGGATCAGAACAAGCTTATTTCACACAGTACTGTGTTCGGCAATGAAGGCGTTCGTTTTCTAAACAAATTACATTAGAAATGTGGTTAATCTACTAAGTTGTACATCTTGTTAGATTACACAAACTAGAAAAGTTTGATCTTGCTGCACTGAAGACTCTTCGTAAGAAAGCAACTCATTTGGAGAACAGAATACCTTTATTTCACATAGTACGGTGTTCGGCAATGAAGGTGTTTCTTTTCTAAACAAACTACGTTATAAATGTGGTTAATCTAGTCAGTTGTACATCTTGTTAGATTACACAAACTAGCAAAGTTTGATCTTGCTGCACTGAAGACTCTTCGTAAGAAAGCAACTCATTTGGAGAACAGAATAGCCTTATTTCACACAGTACTGTGTTCGGCAATGAAGGTGTTTGTTTTCTAAATGAAATACGTTAGAAATGTGGTTAATCTACGAAATTCTACATCTTGTTAGATTACACAATCTAGGAAAGTTTGATCTTGCTGCACTGAAGACTCTTCGTAAGAAAGCAACTCATTTGTAGAACAGAACTAGCTTACTTCACACATTACTGCATTTGCAATGAAGGTGTTTGTTTCCTAAACAAACTACGTTAGAAATGTGGTTAATCTACTAAGTTGTACATCTTGTTAGATTACACATACTAGGAAAGTTTGATCTTGCTGCACTGAAGACTCTTCGTAAGAAAGCAACTGATTTGGGGAACAGAACACGCTTATTTCACACAGTACTGTGTTCGGCAATGAAGGCGTTTGTTTTCTAAACAAACTACGTTACAAATGTGGTTAATCTACTAAATTGTATATCTTGTTAGATTACACAAAGTAGGAAAGTTTGATCTTGCTGCCCTCAAGACTCTTCTCAAGAAAGCAACTGATTTCGGGAACAGAACAGCCTTATTTCACACAGTACTGTGTTCGGCAATGAAGGCGTTTGTTTTCTAAACAAACTATGTTAGAAATGTGGTTAATCTACTAAGTTGTACATCTTGTAAGATTACACAAACCAGGAAAGTTTGATCTTGCTGCACTGAAGACTCTTTGTAAGAAAGCAACTCATTTGTAGAACAGAACTAGCTTATTTCACACATTACTGCATTTGCAATGAAGGTGTTTGTTTTCTAAACAAACTACGTTAGAAATGTGGTTAATCTACTAAGTTGTACATCTTGTTAGATTACACATACTAGGAAAGTTTGATCTTGCTGCACTGAAGACTCTTCGTAAGAAAGCAACTCATTTGGGGAACCAAACAGACTAATTTCACACAGTACTGTGTTCGGCAATGAAGGCGTTTGTTTTCTAAACAAACTACGTTAGAAATGTGGTTAATCTACGAAGTTGTACATCTTGTTAGATTACACATACTAGGAAAGTTTGATCTTGCTGCACTGAAGACTCTTCGTAAGAAAGCAACTCATTTGCGGAACAGAACAGCCTTATTTCACACAGTACTGCGTTCGGCAATGAAGGTGTTTGTTTTCTAAATAAACTACGTGAGAAATGTGGTTAATCTACTAAATTCTACATCTTGGTAGATTACACAAACTAGGAAAGTTTGATGTTGCTGCACTGAAGACTCTTCGTAAGAAAGCAACTAATTTGGTGATCAGAACAGGCTTATTTCACACCGTACTGTGTTCGGCAATGAAGGGGTTTGTTTTCTAAACAAACTATGTTAGAAACGTGGTTAATCTACTAAGTTGTATATCTTGTTAGATTACACAAACTAGGAAAGTTTGATCTTGCTGCACTGAAGACTCTTCGTAAGAAAGCAACTCATTTGGAGAACAGAATAGCCTTATTTCACATAGTACTGTGTTCAGCAATGAAGGTGTTTGTATTCTCAACAAACTACGTTAGAAATGTGGTTAATCTACGAAATTCTACATCTTGTTAGATTACACAAACTAGGAAAGTTTGATCTTGCTGCCCTCAAGACTCTTCTCAGGAAAGCAACTGATTTCGGGAACAGAACAGCCTTATTTCACACAGTACTGTGTTCAGCAATGAAGGCGTTTGTTTTCTAAACAAACTATGTTAGAAATGTGGTTAATCTACTAAGTTGTACATCTTGTTAGATTACACAAATTAGGAAAGTTTGATCTTGCTGCACTGAAGACTCTTCATAAGAAAGCAACTCATTTGTAGAACAGAACTAGCTTACTTCACACAGTACTGTGTTCGGCAATGAAGGCGTTTGTTTTCTAAACAAACTACGTTAGAAATGTGGTTAATCTACTAAGTTGTACATCTTGTTAGATTACACAAACTAGGAAAGTTTGATCTTGCTGCACTGAAGACTCTTCGTAATAAAGGAACTCATTTGTAGAACAGAGTCGCCTTATTTCACATAGTACGGTGTTCGGCAATGAAGGTGTTTCTTTTCTAAACAAACTACGTTATAAATGTGGTTAATCTACTAAGTTGTACATCTTGTTAGATTACACAATCTAGGAAAGTTTGATCTTGCTTCACTGAAGACTCTTCGTAAGAAAGCAACTCATTTGTAGAACAGAACTAGCTTACTTCACACAGTACTGTGTTCGGAAATGAAGGCGTTTGTTTTCTAAACAAACTACGTTAGAAATGTGGTTAATCTACTAAGTTGTACATCTTGTTAGATTACACAAACTAGGAAAGTTTGATCTTGCTGCACTGAAGACTCTTCGTAAGAAAGCAACTCATTTGGGGATCAGAACACGCTTATTTCACACAGTACTGTGTTCGGCAATGAAGGCGTTTGTTTTCTAAACAACTACGTTAGAAATGTGATTTATCTACTAAATTCTACACCTTGTTAGATTACACAAACTAGGAAAGATTGATCTTGCTGCACTGAAGAATCTTCGTAAGAAAGCAACTCATTTGGGGATCAGAACACGCTTATTTCACATAGTACTGTGTTCGGAAATGAAGGCGTTTGTTTTCTAAACAAACTACGTTAGAAATGTGGTTAATCTACTAAGTTGTACATCTTGTTAGATTACACAAACTAGAAAGTTTGATCTTGCTGCACTGAAGACTCTTCAAGAAGAAAGCAACTCATTTGGAGAACAGAATCGCTTTTATTTCACATAGTACTGTGTTCGCAATAAAGGTGATTGTTTTCTAAACAAACTACGTTATAAATGTGGTTAATCTACTAAGTTGTACATCTTGTTAGATTACACAAACTAGGAAAGTTTGATCTTGCTGTACTGAAGACCCTTCGTAAGAAAGCAACTGATTTGGGGATCAGAACACGCTTATTTCACACAGTACTGTGTTCGGAAATGAAGGCGTTTGTTTTCTAAACAAACTACGTTACAAATGTCGTTAATCTACTAAATTGTATATCTTGTTAGATTACACAAACTAGGAAAGTTTGATCTTGCTGCACTGAAGACTCTTCGTAAGAAAGCAACTCATTTGGAGAACAGAATCGCCTTATTTCACTTAGTACGGTGTTCGACAATGAAGGTGTTTCTTTTCTAAACAAACTACGTTATAAATGTGGTTAATCTACTAAGTTGTACATCTTGTTAGATTACACAAACTAGGAAAGTTTGATCTTGCTGCACTGAAGACTCTTCGTAAGAAACCAACTCATTTGGAGAACAGAATAGCCTTACTTCACACAGTACTGTGTTCTGCAATGAAGGTGTTTGTTTTCTAAACAAACTACGTTCGAAATGTGGTTAATGTACGAAATTCTACATCTTGTTAGATTACACAAACTAGGAAAGTTTGATCTTGCTGCACTGAAGACTCTTCGTAAGAAAGCAACTGAGTTGGGGATCAGAACACGCTTATTTCACACCGTACTGTGTTCGGCAATGAAGGGGTTTGTTTTCTAAACAAACTACGTTATAAATGTGGTTAATCTACTAAGTTGTACATCTTGTAAGATTACACAAACCAGGAAAGTTTGATCTTGCTGCACTGAAGACTCTTCGTAAGAAAGCAACTCATTTGTAGAACAGAACTAGCTTCCTTCACACATTACTGCATTTGCAATGAAGGTGTTTGTTTTCTAAACAAACTACGTTAGAAATGTGGTTAATCTACTAAGTTGTACATCTTGTTAGATTACACATACTAGGAAAGTTTGATCTTGCTGCACTGAAGACTCTTCGTAAGAAAGCAACTGAGTTGGGGATCAGAACACGCTTATTTCACACCGTACTGTGTTCGGCAATGAAGGGGTTTGTTTTCTAAACAAACTACGTTATAAATGTGGTTAATCTACTAAGTTGTACATCTTGTAAGATTACACAAACCAGGAAAGTTTGATCTTGCTGCACTGAAGACTCTTCGTAAGAAAGCAACTCATTTGTAGAACAGAACTAGCTTCCTTCACACATTACTGCATTTGCAATGAAGGTGTTTGTTTTCTAAACAAACTACGTTAGAAATGTGGTTAATCTACTAAGTTGTACATCTTGTTAGATTACACATACTAGGAAAGTTTGATCTTGCTGCACTGAAGGCTCTTCGTAAGAAAGCAACTCATTTGCGGAACAGAACAGCCTTATTTCACACAGTACTGCATTCGGCAATGAAGGTGTATGTTTTCTAAATAAACTACGTTAGAAATGTGGTTAATATACTCAATTCTACATCGTGGTAGATTACACAAACTAGGAAAGTTTGATGTTGCTGCACTGAAGACTCTTCGTAAGAAAGCAACTAATTTGGTGATCAGAACAGGCTTATTTCACACCGTACTGTGTTCGGCAATGAAGGGGTTTGTTTTCTAAACAAACTATGTTAGAAACTTGGTTAATCTACTAAGTTGTACATCTTGTTAGATTACACAAACTAGGAAAGTTTGATCTTGCTGCACTGAAGACTCTTCGTAAGAAAGCAACTCATTTGGAGAACAGAATAGCCTTATTTCACATAGTACTGTGTTCAGCAATGAAGGTGTTTGTTTTCTCAACAAACTACGTTAGAAATGTGGTTAATCTACGAAATTCTACATCTTGTTAGATTACACAAACTAGGAAAGTTTGATCTTGCTGCACTGAAGATTCTTCGTAAGAAAGCAACTCATTTGGAGAACAGAATCGCCTTATTTCACATAGTACTGTGTTCGGCAATGAAGGTGTTTGTTTTCTAAACAAACTACGTTAGAAATGTGGTTAATCTACTAAGTTGTACATCTTGTAAGATTACACAAACTAGGAAAGTTTGATCTTGCTGCACTGAAGACTCTTCGTAAGAAAGCAACTCATTTGTAGAACAGTACTAGCTTACTTCACACATTACTGCATTTGCAATGAAGGTGTTTATTTTCTAAACAAACTACGTTAGAAATGTGGTTAATCTACTAAGTTGTACATCTTGTTAGATTACACATACTAGGAAAGTTTGATCTTGCTGCACTGAAGACTCTTCGTAAGAAAGCAACTCATTTGGAGAACAGAATCGCCTTATTTCACATAGTACTGTGTTCGGCAATGAAGGTGTTTGTTTTCTAAACAAACTACGTTAGAAATGTGGTTAATATACTAAGTTGTATATCTTATTAGATTACACAAACTAGGAAAGTTTGATCTTGTTGCACTGAAGAGTCTTCGTAAGAAACCAACTCATTTGGGGAACAGAAAAGCCTTATTTCACAGAGTACTGTGTTCGGCAATGAATGGGTTTGTTTTCTAAACAAACTACTTTAGAAATGAAGGTAGTCTATTAAGTTGTAGATCTTGTTAGATTACAGAAACTAGGAAAGTTTGATCTTGCTGCACTGGAGAGTCTTCGTAAGAAAGCAACTCATTTGGGGAATAGAACAGCCTTATTTCACGCAGAACTGTGTTCGGAAATGAATCGGTTTGTTTTCTAAACAAACTACTTTAGAAATGAAGGTAATCTATTAAGTTGTACATCTTGTTAGATTACAAAAACTAGGAAAGTTTGATCTTGCTGCCCTCAAGACTCTTCTCAAGAAAGCAACTGATTTCGGGAACAGAACAGCCTTATTTCACACAGTACTGTGTTTGGCAATGAAGGCCTTTGTATTCTCAACAAACTATGTTAGAAATGTGGTTAATCTACTAAGTTGTACATCTTGTAAGATTACACAAACTAGGAAAGTTTGATCTTGCTGCACTGAAGACTCTTCGTAAGAAACAACTCATTTGTAGAACAGAACTAGCTTACTTCACACATTACTGCATTTGCAATAAAGGTGTTTGTTTTCTAAACAAACTACGTTAGAAATGTGGTTAATCTACTAAGTTGTACATCTTGTTAGATTACACATACTAGGAAAGTTTGATCTTGCTGCACTGAAGACTCTTCGTAAGAAAGCAACTCATTTGGGGAACCGAACAGACTAATTTCACACAGTACTGTGTTCGGCAATGAAGGCGTTTGTTTTCTAAACAAACTACGTTAGAAATGTGGTTAATCTACGAAGTTGTACATCTTTTTAGATTATACAAACTAGGAAAGTTTGATCTTGCTGCACTGAAGACTCTTCGTAAGAAAGCAACTCATTTGCGGAACAGAACAGCCTTATTTCACACAGTATTGCGTTCGGCAATGAAGGTGTTTGTTTCCTAAACAAACTACGTTAGAAATGTGGTTAATCTACTAAATTCTACATCGTGGTAGATTACACAAACTAGGAAAGTTTGATGTTGCTGCACTGAATACTCTTCGTAAGAAAGCAACTCATTTGGTGATCAGAACAGGCTTATTTCACACCGTACTGTGTTCGGCAATGAAGGGGTTTGTTTTCTAAACAAACTATGTTAGAAACGTGGTTAATCTACTAAGTTGTACATCTTGTTGGATTACACAAACTAGGAAAGTTTGATCTTGCTGCACTGAAGACTCTTCGTAAGAAAGCAACTCATTTGGAGAACAGAATAGCCTTATTTCACATAGTACTGTGTTTAGCAATGAAGGTGTTTGTTTTCTCAACAAACTACGTTAGAAATGTGGTTAATCTACGAAATTCTACATCTTGTTAGATTTCACAAACTAGGAAAGTTTGATCTTGCTGCACTGAAGACTCTTCGTAAGAAAGCAACTGATTTGGGGATCAGAACACGCTTATTTCACACAGTACTGTGTTCGGCAATGAAGGCGTTTGTTTTCTAAACAAACTACGTTACAAGTGTGGTTAATCTACTAAATTTTATATCTTGTTAGATTACACAAACTAGGAAAGTTTGATCTTGCTGCACTGAAGACTCTTCGTAAGAAAGGAACTCATTTGGAGAACAGAATCGCCTTATTTCACATAGTACGGTGTTCGGCAATGAAGGTGTTTCTTTTCTAAACAAACTACGTTATAAATGTGGTTAATCTACTAAGTTGTACATCTTGTTAGATTGCACAATCTAGGAAAGTTTGATCTTGCTGCACTGAAGACTCTTCGTAAGAAAGCAACTCATTTGGGGAACCGAACAGACTAATTTCACACAGTACAGTGTTCGGCAATGAACGCGTTTGTTTTCTAAACAAACTAAGTTAGAAATGTGGTTAATCTACTAAGTTGTACATCTTGTTAGATTATACAAAGTAGGAAAGTTTGATCTTGCTGCACTGAAGACTCTTCGTAAGAAAGCAACTCATTTGCGGAACAGAACAGCCTTATTTCACACAGTACTGCGTTCGGCAATGAAGGTGTTTGTTTTCTAAACAAAGTACGTTAGAAATGTGGTTAATCTACTAAATTCTACATCTTGGTAGATTACACAAACTAGGAAAGTTTGATCTTGCTGCACTGAAGGCTCTTCGTAAGAAAGCAACTCATTTGGTGATCAGAACAGGCTTATTTCACACCGTACTGTGTTCGGCAATGAAGGGGTTTGTTTTCTAAACAAACTATGTTAGAAATGTGGTTAATCTACTAAGTTGTACATCTTGTTAGATTACACAAACTAGGAAAGTTTGATCTTGCTGCACTGAAGACTCTTCGTAAGAAAGCAACTCATTTGGAGAACAGAATAGCCTTATTTCACATAGTACTGTGTTCAGCAATGAAGGTGTTTGTTTTCTCAACAAACTACCTTAGAAATGTGGTTAATCTACAAAATTCTACATCTTGTTAGATTACACAAACTAGGAAAGTTTGATCTTGCTGCACTGAAGACTCTTCGTAAGAAAGCAATTGATTTGGGGATCAGAACATGCTTATTTCACACAATACTGTGTTCGGAAATGAAGGCGTTTGTTTTCTAAACAAACAACGTTAGAAATATGGTTAATCTACTAAATTGTACATCTTGTAAGATTACACAAACTAGGAAAGTTTGATCTTGCTGCACTGAAGACTCTTCGTAAGAAACCAACTCATTTGTAGAACAGAACTAGGTTACTTCACACAGTACTGAATTCTGCAATGAAGGTGTTTGTTTTCTAAACAAACTACGTTAGAAATGTGGTTAATCTACTAAGTTGTACATCTTGTTAGATTATACAAACTAGGAAAGTTTGATCTTGCTGCACTGAAGACTTTTTGTAAGAAAGCAACTCATTTGGAGAACAGAATAGCTTTATTTCACATAGTACTGTGTTCAGCAATGAAGGTGTTTGTTTTCTCAACAAACTACGTTAGAAATGTGGTTAATCTACAAAATTCTACATATTGTTAGATTACACAAACTAGGAAAGTTTGATCTTGCTGCACTGAAGACTCTTCGTAAGAAAGCAACTGATTTGGGGATCAGAACACACTTATTTCACACAGTACTGTGTTCGGAAATGAAGGCGTTTGTTTTCTAAACAAACTACGTTAGAAATGTGGTTAATCTACTAAGTTGTACATCTTGTAAGATTACACAAACTAGGAAAGTTTGATCTTGCTGCACTGAAGACTCTTCGTAAGAAAGCAAATCATTTGTAGAACAGAACTAGCTTACTTCACACAGTACTGCATTCTGCAAAGAAGGTGTTTGTTTTCTAAACTACTACGTTAGAAATGTGATTTATCTACTAAATTCTACACCTTGTTAGATTACACAAACTAGGAAAGATTGATCTTGCTGCACTGAAGACTCTTCGTAAGAAAGCAACTCATTTGGGGATCAGAACACGCTTATTTCACACAGTACTGTAATCGGAAATGAAAGCGTTTGTTTTCTAAACAAACTACGTTAGAAATGTGGTTAATCTACTAAGTTGTACATCTTGTTAGATTACACAAACTAGGAAAGTTTGATCTTGCTGCACTGAAGACTCTTCGTAAGAAAGCAACTCATTTGGAGAACAGACTCGCCTTATTTCACATAGTACTGTGTTCGGCAATGAAGGTGATTGTTTTCTTAACAAACTACGTTATAAATGTGGTTAATCTACTAAGTTGTACATCTTGTTAGATTACACAATCTAGGAAAGTTTGATCTTGCTGCACTGAAGACTCTTCGTAAGAAAGCAACTCATTTGGGGAACAGAATCGCCTTATTTCACATAGTACTGTGTTCGGCAATGAAGGTGTTTGTTTTCTAAACAAACTACGTTAGAAATGTGGTTAAACTACTAAGTTGTACATCTTATTAGATTACACAAACTAGGAAAGTTTGATCTTGCTGCACTGAAGAGTCTTCGTAAGAAACCAACTCATTTGGGGAACAGAAGAGCCTTATTTCACACAGTACTGTGTTCGGCAATGAATGGGTGTGTTTTCTAAACAAACTACTTTAGAAATGAAGGTAGTCTATTAAGTTGTAGATCTTGTTAGATTACACAAACTAGGAAAGTTTGATCTTGGTGCACTGAAGAGTCTTCGTAAGAAAGCAACTCATTTGGGGAACAGAACAGCCTTATTTCACACAGAACTGTGTTCGGAAATGAATGGGTTTGTTTTCTAAACAAACTACTTTAGAAATGAAGGTAGTCTATTAAGTTGTACATCTTGTTAGATTACAAAAACTAGGAAAGTTTGATCTTGCTGCCCTCAAGACTCTTCTCAAGAAAGAAACTGATTTCGGGAACAGAACAGCCTTATTTCACACAGTACTGTGTTTGGCAATGAAGGCGTTTGTTTTCTGAACAAACTATGTTAGAAATGTGCTTAATATACTAAGTTGTACATCTTGTAAGATTACACAAACTTGGAAAGTTTGATCTTGCTGCACTGAAGACTCTTCGTAAGAAAGCAACTCATTTGTAGAACAGAACTAGCTTCCTTCACACAGTACTGTGTTCGGAAATGAAGGCGTTTGTTTTCTAAACAAACTACGTTAGAAATGTGGTTAATCTACTAAGTTGTACATCTTGTTAGATTACAGAAACTAGGAAAGTTTGATCTTGCTGCACTGAAGACTCTTCGTAAGAAAGCAACTCATTTGGAGAACAGAATCGCCTTATTTCACATAGTACTGTGTTTGGCAATGAAGGTGTTTGTTTTCTAAACAAACTACGTTATAAATGTGGTTAATCTACTAAGTTGTACATCTTGTTAGATTACACAAACTAGGAAAGTTTGATCTTGCTGCACTGAAGACTCTTCGTAAGAAAGCAACTGATTTGGAGATCAGAACACGCTTATTTCACACAGTACTGTGTTCGGCAATGAAGGCGTTTGTTTTCTAAACAAAGTACGTTAGAAATGTGGTTAATCTACTAAGTTGTACATCTTGTTAGATTACACAAAGTAGGAAAGTTTGATCTTGCTGCACTGATGAGTCTTCGTAAGAAACCAACTCATTTGGAGAACAGAATCGCCTTATGTCACAATGTACTGTGTTCAGCAATGAAGGAGTTTGTTTTCTCAACAAACTACGTTAGAAATGTGGTTAATCTACAAAATTCTATATCTTGTTAGATTACACAAACTAGGAAAGTTTGATCTTGCTGCACTGAAGACTCTTCGTAAGAAAGCAACTGATTTGGAGATCAGAACTCGCTTATTTCACACAGTACTGTGTTCGGAAATGAACTCGTTTGTTTTCTAAACAAACTGCGTTAGAAATGTGGTTAATCTATTAAGTTGTACATCTTGTTAGATTACACAAACTAGGAAAGTTTGATCTTGCTGCACTGAAGACTCTTCGTAAGAAAGCAACTCATTTGGGGAACCGAACAGACTAATTTCACACAGTACTGTGTTCGGCAATGAACGCGTTTGTTTTTTAAACAAACTACGTTAGAAATATGGTTAATCTACTAAATTCTACATCTTGGTAGATTACACAAACTAAGAAAGTTTGACCTTGCTGCACTGAAGACTCTAGTAAGAAAGCAACTGATTTGGGTATCAGAACAAGCTTATTTCACACAGTACTGTGTTCGGCAATGAAGGCGTTTGTTTTCTAAACAAATTACGTTAGAAATGTGCTTAATCTACTAAGTTGTACATCTTGTTAGATTACACAAACTAGGAAAGTTTGATCTTGCTGCACTGAAGACTCTTCGTAAGAAAGCAACTCATTTGCGGAACAGAACAGCCTTATTTCACACAGTACTGCGTTCTGCAATGAAGGTGTTTGTTTTCTAAACAAACTACGTTAGAAATGTGGTTAATCTACTAAATTCTACATCTTGGTAGATTACACAAACTAGGAAAGTTTGATCTTGCTGCACTGAAGACTCTTCGTAAGAAAGCAACTCATTTGGTGATCAGAACAGGCTTATTTCACACCGTACTGTGTTCGCAGCAATGGGGTTTGTTTTCTAAACAAACTATGTTAGAAATGGGGTTAATCTACTAAGTTGTACATCTTGTTAGATTACACAAACTAGGAAAGTTTGATCTTGCTGCACTGAAGACTCTTCGTAAGAAAGCAACTCATTTGGAGAACAGAATAGCCTTATTTCACATAGTACTGTGTTCGGCAATGAAGGTGTTTGTTTTCTCAACAAACTACGTTAGAAATGTGGTTAATCTACGAAATTCTACATCTTGCTGGATTACACAAACTAGGAAAGTTTGATGTTGCTGCACTGAAGACTCTTCGTAAGAAAGCAACTCATTTGGGGATCAGAACACGCTTATTTCACACAGTACTGTGTTCGGAAATGAAGGCTTTTGTTTTCTACACAAACTACGTTAGAAATGTGGTTAATCTACTAAGTTGTACATCTTGGTAGATTACACAAACTAATAAAGTTTGATGTTGCTGCACTGAAGACTCTTCGTAAGAATGGAACTCATTTGGAGAACAGAATCGCCTTATTTCACATAGTACTGTGCTCGGCAATGAAGGTGTTTGTTTTCTAAACAAACTACGTTATAAATGTGGTTAATCTACTAAGTTGTACATCTTGTTAGATTACACAAACTAGGAAAGTTTGATCTTGCTGCACTGAAGAGTCTTCGTAAGAAAGCAACTCATTTGGGGAACAGAACAGCCTTATTTCACACAGTACTGTGTTCGGCAACGAATGGGTTTGTTTTCTAAACAAACTACTTTAGAAATGAAGGTAGTCTATTAAGTTGTACATCTTGTAAGATTACAAAAACTAGGAAAGTTTGATCTTGCTGCCCTCAAGACTCTTCTCAAGAAAGCAACTGATTTCGGGAACAGAACAGCCTTATTTCACACAGTACTGTGTTCGGCAATGAAGGCGTTTGTTTTCTAAACAAACTATGTTAGAAATGTGGTTAATCTACTAAGTTGTAAATCTTGTGAGAATACACAAACTAGGAAAGTTTGATGTTGCTGCACTGAAGACTCTTCGTAAGAAAGCAACTCATTTGGAGAACAGAATCGCCTTATTTCACATAGTACTGTGTTCGGCAATGAAGGTGATTGTTTTCTAAACAAACTACGTTATAAATGTGGTTAATCTACTAAGTTGTACATCTTGTTAGATTACACAAACTAGGAAAGTTTGATCTTGCTGCACTGAAGACTCTTCGTAAGAAAGCAACTGATTTGGGGATCAGAACACGCTTATTTCACACAGTACTGTGTTCGGCAATGAAGGCGTTTGTTTTCTAAACAAACTACGTTACAAATGTGGTTAATCTACTAAATTGTATATCTTCTTAGATTACACAAACTAGGAAAGTTTGATCTTGCTGCACTGAAGACTCTTCGTAAGAAAGCAACTCATTTGGTGATCAGAACAGGCTTATTTCACAGCGTACTGTGTTCGGCAATAAAGGGGTTTGTTTTTTAAACAAACTATGTTAGAAATGTGGTTAATCTACTAAGTTGTACATCTTGTTAGATTACACAAACTAGGAAAGTTTCATCTTGCTGCACTGAAGACTCTTCGTAAGAAAGCAACTCATTTGGAGAACAGAATCGCCTTATTTCACATAGTACTGTGTTCGGCAATGAAGGTGTTTGTTTTCTAAACAAACTACGTTATAAATGTGGTTAATCTACTAAGTTGTACATCTTTTTAGATTACACAAACTAGGAAAGTTTGATCTTGCTGCACTGAAGACTCTTCGTAAGAAAGCAACTCATTTGGGGATCAGAACAGGCTTATTTCACACAGTACTGTGTTCGGCAATGAAGGGGTTTGTTTTCTAAACAAACTACGTTACAAATGTGGTTAATCTACTAAGTTGTACATCTAGTTAGATTACACAAACTACGAAAGTTTGATCTTGCTGCACTGAAGACTCTTCGTAAGAATGGAACTCATTTGGAGAACAGAATAGCCTTATTTCACATAGTACTGTGCTCGGCAATGAAGGTGTTTGTTTTCTAAACAAACTACGTTATAAATGTGGTTAATCTACTAAGTTGTACATCTTGTTAGATTACACAAACTAGGAAAGTTTGATCTTGCTGCACTGAAGACTCTTCGTAAGAAAGCAACTCATTTGGAGAACAGAATCTCCTTATTTCACATAGTACTGTGTTCGGCAATGAAGGTGTTTGTTTTCTAAACAAACTACGTTAGAAATGCGGTTAATCTACTAAGTTGTACATCTTATTAGATTACACAAACTAGGAAAGTTTGATCTTGCTGCACTGAAGAGTCTTCGTAAGAAACCAACTCATTTGGGGAACAGAACAGCCTTATTTCACACAGTACTGTGTTCGGCAATGAATGGGTGTGTTTTCTAAACAAACTACTTTAGAAATGAAGGTAGTCTATTAACTTGTAGATCTTGTTAGATTACACAAACTAGGAAAGTTTGATCTTGGTGCACTGAAGAGTCTTCGTAAGAAAGCAACTCATTTGGGGAACAGAACAGCCTTATTTCACACAGAACTGTGTTCGGAAATGAATGGGTTTGTTTTCTAAACAAACTACTTTAGAAATGAAGGTAGTCTATTAAGTTGTACATCTTGTTAGATTACAAAAACTAGGAATGTTTGATCTTGCTGCCCTCAAGACTCTTCTCAAGAAAGCAACTGATTTCGGGAACAGAACAGCCTTATTTCACACAGTACTGTGTTCGGCAATGAAGGCGTTTGTTTTCTAAACAAACTATGTTAGAAATGTGGTTAATCTACTAAGTTGTACATCTTGTACGATTACACAAACTAGGAAAGTTTGATCTTGCTGCACTGAAGACTCTTCGTAAGAAAGCAACTGATTTGGGGATCAGAACAAGCTTATTTCACACAGTAGTGTGTTCGGAAATGAAGGCGTTTGTTTTCTAAACAAAGTACGTTAGAAATGTGGTTAATCTACTAAATTGTACATCTTGTTAGATTACACAAACTAGGAAAGTTTGATCTTGCTGCACTGAAGACTCTCGTAAGAAAGCAACTCATTTGGAGAACAGAATAGCCTTATTTCACACAGTACTGTGTTTGGCAATGAAGGTGTTTGTTTTCTAAACAAACTACGTTAGAAATGTGGTTAATCTACGAAATTCTACATCTTGTTAGATTACACAAACTAGGAAAGTTTGATCTTGCTGCACTGAAGACTCTTCGTGAAGAAAGCAACTGATTTGGGGATCAGAAACGCTTTATTTCACACCGTACTGTGTTCGGCAATGAAGGCGTTTGTTTTCTAAACAAACTACGTTACAAACGTGGTTATTCTACTAAGTTGTACATCTTGTTAGATTACACAAACTAGGAACGTTTGATCTTGCTGCACTGAAGAGTCTTCGTAAGAAACCAACTCATTTGGGGAACAGAACAGCCTTATGTCACACAGTACTGTGTCGGCAATGAATGGGTTTGTTTTCTAAACAAACTACTTTAGAAAGGCAGGTAGTCCATTGTTGTACATCTTGTTAGATTACAAAAAACTAGGAAAGTATGATCTTGCTGCCCTCAAGACTCTTCTCAAGAAAGCAACTGATTTGGGAACAGAACAGCCTTATTTCACACAGTACTCTGTTCGGCAATGAAGGCGTTTGTTTTCTAAACAAACTATGTTAGAAATGTGGTTAATCTACTAAATTGTACATCTTGTTAGATTACACAAACTAGGAATGTTTGATCTTGCTGCACTGAAGACTCTTCGTAAGAAAGCAACTCATTTGGAGAACTGAATAGCCTTATTTCACACAGTACTGTGTTCGCAATGAAGGTGTTTGTTTTCTAAACATACTACGTTAGAAATGTGGTTAATCTACTAAATTCTACATCTTGTTAGATTACACAAACTAAGAAAGTTTGACCTTGCTGCACTGAAGACTCTTCGTAAGAAAGCAACTGATTTGGGTATCAGAACAAGCTTATTTCACACAGTACTGTGTTCGGCAATGAAGGCGTTTGTTTTCTAAACAAATTACGTTAGAAATGTGGTTAATCTACTAAGTTGTATATCTTGTTAGATTACACAAACTAGGAAAGTTTGATCTTGCTGCACTGAAGACTTTTCGTAAGAAAGCAACTGATTTGGGGATGAGAACACGCTTATTTCACACCGTACTGTGTTCGGCAATGAAGGCGTTTGTTTTCTAAACAAACTACGTTACAAATGTGGTTAATCTACTAAATTGTATATCTTGTTAGATTACACAAACTAGGAAAGTTTGATCTTGCTGCACTGAAGACTCTTCGTAAGAAAGCAACTGATTTGGGGATCAGAACAAGCTTATTTCACACAGTAGTGTGTTCGGAAATGAAGGCGTTTGTTTTCTAAACAAAGTACGTTAGAAATGTGGTTAATCTACTAAATTGTACATCTTGTTAGATTACACAAACTAGGAAAGTTTGATCTTGCTGCACTGAAGACTCTTTGAAGAAAGCATCTCATTTGGAGAACAGAATTAGCCTTATTTCCCACAGTACAGTGTTCGGCAATGAAGGTGTTTGTTTTCTAAACAAACTACGTTATAAATGTGGTTAATCTACTAAATTGTACATCTTGTTAGATTACACAAACTAGGAAAGTTTGATCTTGCTGCACTGAAGACTCTTTTTGAAGAAAGCAACTCATTTGGAGAACAGAATAGCCTTATTTCACACAGTACTGTGTTCGGAAATGAAGGTGTTTGTTTTCTAAACAAACTACTTTTAGAAATGTGGTTATTCTACGAAATTCTACATTTTTTAGATTACACAAACTAGGAAAGTTTGATCTTGCTGCACTGAAGACTCTTCGTAAGAAAGCAACTGATTTTGGGGATCAGAACACGCTTATTTCACACAGTAATGTGTTCGGGAATGAAGGCGTTTTGTTTTCTAAACAAACTACTACGTTACAAATGTGGTTAATCTACTAAGTTGTACATCTTGTTAGATTACACAAACTAGGAAAGTTTGATCTTGCTGCACTGAAGTGTCTTTTAAGAAATAAACTCATTTGGGGAACAGAACAGCCTTATTTCACACAGTACTGTGTTTGGCAATGAATGGGTTTGTTTTCTAAACAAACTACTTTAGAAATGAAGGTAGTCTACTAAGTTGTACATCTTGTTAGATTACAAAAACTAGGAAAGTTTGATCTTCCTGCCCTCAAGACTCTTTCTCAAGAAAGCAACTGATTTGGGAACAGAACAGCCTTATTTCACACAGTACTGTGTTCGGCAATGAAGGCGTTTGTTTTCTAAACAAACTACGTTAGAAATGTGGTTAATCTACGAAATTCTACATCTTGTTAGATTACACAAACTAGGAAAGTTTGATCTTGCTGCACTGAAGACTCTTCGTAAGAAAGCAACTGATTTGGGGATCAGAATACGCTTATTTCACACAGTACTGTGTTCGGCAATGAAGGCGTTTGTTTTCTAAACAAACTACGTTACAAATGTGGTTAATCTACTAAATTGTATATTTTGTTAGATTACACAAACTAGGAAAGTTTGATCTTGCTGCACTGAAGACTCTTCGTAAGAAAGCAACTCGTTTGGAGAACAGAATAGCCTTATTTCACACAGTACTGTGTTCTGCAATGAAGATTTTTGTTTTCTAAACAAACTACGTTACAAATGTGGTTAATCTACGAAATTCTACATCTTGTTAGATTACACAAACTAGGAAAGTTTGATCTTGCTGCCCTCAAGACTCTTCTCAAGAAAGCAACTGATTTCGGGAACAGAACAGCCTTATTTCACACAGTACTGTGTTCGGCAATGAAGGCGTTTGTTTTCTAAACAAATTATGTTAGAAATGTGGTTAATCTACTAAAATGTACATCTTGTTAAATTACACAAACTAGGAAAGTTTGATCTTGCTGCACTGAAGACTCTTCTAAGAAAGCAACTTATTTGTAGAACAGAACTAGCTTATTTCACACAGTACTGCATTTGCAATGAAGGTGTTTGTTTTCTAAACAAACTACGTTAGAAATGTGGTTAATCTACTAAATTCTACATCTTGGTAGATTACACAAACTAGCAAAGTTTGATCTTGCTGCACTGAAGACTCTTCGTAAGAAAGCAACTGATTTGGGGATCAGAACACGCTTATTTCACACAGTACTGTGTTCGGCAATGAAGGCGTTTGTTTTCTAAACAACCTACGTTGGTAATGTGGTTAATCTACTAAATTGTACATCTTGTTAGATTACACAAACTAGGAAAGTTTGATCTTGCTGCACTGAAGAGTCTTCGTAAGAAACCAACTCATTTGGGGAACAAAAGAGCCTTATTTCACACAGTACTGTGTTCGGCAATGACTGGGTTTGTTTTCTAAACAAACTACTTTAGAAATGAAGGTAGTCTATTAAGTTGTACATCTTGTTAGATTACAAAAACTAGGAAAGTTTGATCTTGCTGCCCTCAAGACTCTTCTCAAGAAAGCAACTGATTTCGGGAACAGAACAGCCTTATTTCACACAGTACTGTGTTCGGCAATGAAGGTGTTTGTTTTCTAAACAAACTATGTTAGAAATGTGGTTAATCTACTAAATTGTACATCTTGTTAGATTACACAAACTAGGAAAGTTTGATCTTGCTGCACTGAAGACTCTTCGTAAGAAAGCAACTCATTTGGAGAACAGAATAGCCTTATTTCACACAGTACTGTGTTCGGCAATGAAGGTGTTTGTTTTCTAAACATACTACGTTAGAAATGTGGTTAATCTACTAAATTCTACATCTTGTTAGATTACACAAACTAAGAAAGTTTGACCTTGCTGCACTGAAGAGTCTTCGTAAGAAAGCAACTCATTTGGTGATCAGAACAGGCTTATTTCACACCGTACAGTGTTCGGCAATGAAGGTGTTTGTTTTCTAAACAAACTACGTTATAAATGTGGTTAATCTACTAAATTGTACATCTTGTTAGATTACACAAACTAGGAAAGTTTGATCTTGCTGCACTGAAGACTCTTCTTGAAGAAAGCAACTCATTTGGAGAACAGAATACCCTTATTTCACACAGTACTGTGTTCGGCAATGAAGGTGTTTGTTTTCTAAACAAACTACGTTAGAAATGTGGTTAATCTACGAAATTCTACATCTTGTTAGATTACACAAACTAGGAAAGTTTGATCTTGCTGCACTGAAGACTCTTCGTAAGAAAACAACTGATTTGGGGATCAGAACACGCTTATTTCACACAGTACTGTGTTCGGCAATGAAGGCGTTTGTTTTCTAAACAAACTACGTTACAAATGTGGTTAATCTACTAAATTGTATATCTTGTTAGATTACACAAACTAGAAAAGTTTGATCTTGCTGCCCTCAAGACTCTTCGCAAGAAAGCAAGTGATTTCGGGAACAGAACAGCCTTATTTCACACAGTACTGTGTTCGGCAATGAAGGCGTTTGTTTTCTAAACAAACTATGTTAGAAATGTGGTTAATCTACTAAATTGTACATCTTGTAAAATTACACAAACTAGGAAACTTTGATCTTGCTGCACTGAAGACTCTTCGTAAGAAAGCAACTCATTTGTAGAACAGAACTAGCTTATTCTCACACAGTACTGCATTTGCAATGAAGGTGTTTGTTTTCTAAACAAACTACGTTAGAAATGTGGTTAATCTACTAAATTCTACATCTTGTTAGATTACACAAACTAGAAAGTTTGATCTTGCTGCACTGAACTCTTCTTCGTAAGAAAGCAACTGATTTGGGGATCAGAACACGCTTATTTCACAGTACTGTATTCGGCAATGAAGGCGTTTGTTTTCTAAACAACCTACGTTAGAAATGTGGTTAATCTACTAAATTGTACATCTTGTTAGATTACACAAACTAGGAAAGTTTGATTTTGCTGCACTGAAGAGTCTTCGTAAGAAACCAACTCATTTGGGGAACAAAACAGCCTTATTTCACACAGTACTGTGTTCGGCAATGAATGGGTTTGTTTTCTAAACAACCTACTTTAGAAATGAAGGTACTCTATTAAATTGTACATCTTGTTAGATTACAAAAACTAGGAAAGTTTGATCTTGCTGCCCTCAAGACTCTTCTCAAGAAAGCAACTGATTTCGGGAACAGAACAGCCTTATTTCACACAGTACTGTGTTCGGCAATGAAGGCGTTTGTTTTCTAAACAAACTATGTTAGAAATGTGGTTAATCTACTAAATTGTATATCTTGTTAGATTACATAAACTAGGAAAGTTTGATCTTGCTGCACTGAAGACTGTTCGTAAGAAAGCAACTCATTTGGAGAACAGAATCGCCTCATTTCACATAGTACTGTGTTCGGCAATGAAGGTGTTTGTTTTCTAAACAAACTACGTTAAAAATGTGGTTAATCTATTAAATTGTACATCTTGTTAGATTACACAAACTAGGAAAATTTGATCTTGCTGCACTGAAGACTCTTCGTAAGAAAGCAACTCATTTGGAGAACAGAATAGCCTTATTTCACACAGTACTGTGTTCGGCAATGAAGGTGTTTGTTTTCTAAACAAACTACGTTAGAAATGTGGTTAATCTACTAAATTCTACATCGTGTTAGATTACACAAACTGGGGAAAGTTTGATCTTGCTGCACTGAACTCTCTTCGTAAGAAAGCAACTGATTTGGGGATCAGAACACGCTTATTTCACACAGTACTGTGTTCGGCAATGAAGGCGTTTGTTTTCTAAACAAACTACGTTACAAATGTGGTTAATCTACTAAATTGTATATCTTGTTAGATTACACAAACTAGAAAGTTTGATCTTGCTGCCCTCAAGACTCTTCTCAAGAAAGCAACTGATTTCGGGAACAGAACAGCCTTATTTCACACAGCACTGTGTTCGGCAATGAAGGCGTTTGTTTTCTAAAAACCTACGTTAGAAATGTGGTTAATCTACTAAATTGGACATCTTGTTAGATTACACAAACTAGGAAAGTTTGATCTTGCTGCACTGAAGAGTCTTCGTAAGAAACCAACTCATTTGCGGAACAGAACAGCCTCATTTCACACAGTACTGTGTTCGGCATTGAATTGGTTTTGTTTTCTAAACAAACTACTTTAGAAATGAAGGTAGTCTATTAAGTTGTACATCTTGTTAGATTACAAAACTAGAAAGTTTGATCTTTCTGCCCTCAAGACTCTTCTCAAGAACGCAACTGATTTCGGGAACAGAACAGCCTTATTTCACACAGTACTGTGTTCGGCAATGAAGGCGTTTGTTTTCTAAACAAACTATGTTAGAAATGTGGTTAATCTACTAAATTGTACATCTTGTAAGATTACACAAACTAGGAAAGTTTGATCTTGCTGCACTGAAGACTCTTTGAAGAAAGCAACTCATTTGTAGAACAGAACTAGCTTATTTCACACAGTACTGCATTTGCAATGAAGGTGTTTGTTTTCTAAACAAACTACGTTAGAAATGGGGTTAATCTACTAAATTCTACATCTTGGTAGATTACACAAACTAGGAAAGTTTGATCTTCCTGCACTGAAGAGTCTTCGTAAGAAAGCAACTCATTTGGTGATCAGAACAGGCTTATTTCACTCCGTACTGTGTTCGGCAATGAAGGGGTTTGTTTTCTAAACAAAATATTTGAGAAACGTGGTTAATCTACTAATTTGTACATCTTGTTAGATTACACAAACTAGGAAAGTTTGATCTTGCTGCACTGAAGACTCTTCGTAAGAAAGCAACTCATTTGGAGAACAGAATAGCCTTATTTCACATAGTACAGTGTTCAGCAATGAAGGTGTTTGTTTTCTCAACAAACTACGTTAGAAATGTGGTTAATCTACGAAATTCTACATCTTGTTAGATTACACAAACTAGGAAAGTTTGATCTTGCTGCACTGAAGACTCTTTGTAAGAAAGCAACTGATTTGGGGATCAGAACAAGCTTATTTCACACAGTACTATGTTCGGCAATGAAGGCGTTTGTTTTCTAAACAAATTACGTTAGAAATGTGGTTAATCTACTAAGTTGTACATCTTGTTAGATTACACAAACTAGGAAAGTTTGATCTTGCTGCACTGAAGACTCTTCGTAAGAAAGCAACTCATTTGGTGATCAGAACAGGCTTATTTCACAGCGTACTGTGTTCGGCAATAAAGGGGTTTGTTTTTTAAACAAACTATGTTAGAAATGTGGTTAATCTACTAAGTTGTACATCTTGTTAGATTACACAAACTAGGAAAGTTTCATCTTGCTGCACTGAAGACTCTTCGTAAGAAAGCAACTCATTTGGAGAACAGAATCGCCTTATTTCACATAGTACTGTGTTCGGCAATGAAGGTGTTTGTTTTCTAAACAAACTACGTTATAAATGTGGTTAATCTACTAAGTTGTACATCTTTTTAGATTACACAAACTAGGAAAGTTTGATCTTGCTGCACTGAAGACTCTTCGTAAGAAAGCAACTCATTTGGGGATCAGAACAGGCTTATTTCACACAGTACTGTGTTCGGCAATGAAGGGGTTTGTTTTCTAAACAAACTACGTTACAAATGTGGTTAATCTACTAAATTGTACATCTTGTTAGATTACACAAACTACGAAAGTTTGATCTTGCTGCACTGAAGACTCTTTCGTAAGAATGGAACTCATTTGGAGAACAGAATAGCCTTATTTCACATAGTACTGTGTTCGGCAATGAAGGTGTTTGTTTTCTAAACAAACTACGTTATAAATGTGGTTAATCTACTAAGTTGTACATCTTGTTAGATTACACAAAACTAGAAAGTTTGATCTTGCTGCACTGAAGACTCTTCGTAAGAAAGCAACTCATTTGGAGAACAGAATCTCCTTATTTCACACAGTACTGTGTTCGGCAATGAAGGTGTTTGTTTTCTAAACAAACTACGTTAGAAATGTGGTTAATCTACTAAGTTGTACATCTTGTTAGATTACACAAACTAGGAAAGTTTGATCTTGCTGCACTGAAGAGTCTTCGTAAGAAACCAACTCATTTGGGGAACAGAACAGCCTTATTTCACACAGTACTGTGTTCGGCAATGAATGGGTGTGTTTTCTAAACAAACTACTTTAGAAATGAAGGTAGTCGATTAACTTGTAGATCTTGTTAGATTACACAAACTAGGAAAGTTTGATCTTCGTGCACTGAAGAGTCTTCGTAAGAAAGCAACTCATTTGGGGAACAGAACAGCCTTATTTCACACAGAACTGTGTTCGGAAATGAATGGGTTTGTTTTCTAAACAAACTACTTTAGAAATGAAGGTAGTCTATTAAGTTGTACATCTTGTTAGATTACAAAAACTAGAATGTTTGATCTTGCTGCCCTCAAGACTCTTCTCAAGAAAGCAACTGATTTGGGGAACAGAACAGCCTTATTTCACACAGTACTGTGTTCGGCAATGAAGGCGTTTGTTTTCTAAACAAACTATGTTAGAAATGTGGTTAATCTACTAAGTTGTACATCTTGTTAGATTACACAAACTAGAAAGTTTGATCTTGCTGCACTGAAGACTCTTTGTAAGAAAGCAACTGATTTGGGGATCAGAACAAGCTTATTTCACACAGTAGTGTGTTCGCAATGAAGGCGTTTGTTTTCTAAACAAACTACGTTAGAAATGTGGTTAATCTACTAAATTGTACATCTTGTTAGATTACACAAACTAGGAAAGTTTGATCTTGCTGCACTGAAGACTCTCGTAAGAAAGCAACTCATTTGGAGAACAGAATAGCCTTATTTCACACAGTACTGTGTTTGGCAATGAAGGTGTTTGTTTTCTAAACAAACTACGTTAGAAATGTGGTTAATCTACGAAATTCTACATCTTGTTAGATTACACAAACTAGGAAAGTTTGATCTTGCTGCACTGAAAGACTCTTGAAGAAAGCAACTGATTTGGGGATCAGAACACGCTTATTTCACACCGTACTGTGTTCGGCAATGAAGGCGTTTGTTTTCTAAACAAACTACGTTACAAACGTGGTTATTCTACTAAGTTGTACATCTTGTTAGATTACACAAACTAGGAACGTTTGATCTTGCTGCACTGAAGAGTCTTCGTAAGAAACCAACTCATTTGGGGAACAGAACAGCCTTATGTCACACAGTACTGTGTTCGGCAATGAATGGGTTTGTTTTCTAAACAAACTACTTTAGAAAGGCAGGTAGTCCATTAAGTTGTACATCTTGTTAGATTACAAAAACTAGGAAAGTATGATCTTGCTGCCCTCAAGACTCTTCTCAAGAAAGCAACTGATTTCGGGAACAGAACAGCCTTATTTCACACAGTACTCTGTTCGGCAATGAAGGCGTTTGTTTTCTAAACAAACTATGTTAGAAATGTGGTTAATCTACTAAATTGTACATCTTGTTAGATTACACAAACTAGGAATGTTTGATCTTGCTGCACTGAAGACTCTTCGTAAGAAAGCAACTCATTTGGAGAACTGAATAGCCTTATTTCACACAGTACTGTGTTCGGCAATGAAGGTGTTTGTTTTCTAAACATACTACGTTAGAAATGTGGTTAATCTACTAAATTCTACATCTTGTTAGATTACACAAACTAAGAAAGTTTGACCTTGCTGCACTGAAGACTCTTCGTAAGAAAGCAACTGATTTGGGTATCAGAACAAGCTTATTTCACACAGTACTGTGTTCGGCAATGAAGGCGTTTGTTTTCTAAACAAATTACGTTAGAAATGTGGTTAATCTACTAAGTTGTATATCTTGTTAGATTACACAAACTAGGAAAGTTTGATCTTGCTGCACTGAAGACTTTTCGTAAGAAAGCAACTGATTTGGGGAACAGAATAGCCTTATTTCACACAGTACTGTGTTCGGCAATGAAGGCGTTTGTTTTCTAAACAAACTACGTTACAAATGTGGTTAATCTACTAAATTGTATATCTTGTTAGATTACACAAACTAGGAAAGTTTGATCTTGCTGCACTGAAGACTCTTCGTAAGAAAGCAACTGATTTGGGGATCAGAACAAGCTTATTTCACACAGTAGTGTGTTCGGAAATGAAGGCGTTTGTTTTCTAAACAAAGTACGTTAGAAATGTGGTTAATCTACTAAATTGTACATCTTGTTAGATTACACAAACTAGGAAAGTTTGATCTTGCTGCACTGAAGACTCTTCGTAAGAAAGCATCTCATTTGGAGAACAGAATCGCCTTATTTCCCATCGTACAGTGTTCGGCAATGAAGGTGTTTGTTTTCTAAACAAACTACGTTATAAATGTGGTTAATCTACTAAATTGTACATCTTGTTAGATTACACAAACTAGGAAAGTTTGATCTTGCTGCACTGAAGACTCTTCGTAAGAAAGCAACTCATTTGGAGAACAGAATAGCCTTATTTCACACAGTACTGTGTTCGGAAATGAAGGTGTTTCTTTTCTAGACAAACTACTTTAGAAATGTGGTTATTCTACGAAATTCTACATTTTTTTAGATTACACAAACTAGGAAAGTTTGATCTTGCTGCACTGAAGACTCTTCGTAAGAAAGCAACTGATTTGGGGATCAGAACACGCTTATTTCACACCGTAATGTGTTCGGGAATGAAGGCGTTTGTTTTCTAAACAAACTACGTTACAAATGTGGTTAATCTACTAAGTTGTACATCTTGTTAGATTACACAAACTAGGAAAGTTTGATCTTGCTGCACTGAAGTGTCTTCGTAAGAAATAAACTCATTTGGGGAACAGAACAGCCTTATTTCACACAGTACTGTGTTTGGCAATGAATGGGTTTGTTTTCTAAACAAACTACATTAGAAATGAAGGTAGTCTACTAAGTTGTACATCTTGTTAGATTACAAAAACTAGGAAAGTTTGATCTTCCTGCCCTCAAGACTCTTCTCAAGAAAGCAACTGATTTCGGGAACAGAACAGCCTTATTTCACACAGTACTGTGTTCGGCAATGAAGGCGTTTGTTTTCTAAACAAACTACGTTAGAAATGTGGTTAATCTACGAAATTCTACATCTTGTTAGATTACACAAACTAGGAAAGTTTGATCTTGCTGCACTGAAGACTCTTCGTAAGAAAGCAACTGATTTGGGGATCAGAATACGCTTATTTCACACAGTACTGTGTTCGGCAATGAAGGCGTTTGTTTTCTAAACAAACTACGTTACAAATGTGGTTAATCTACTAAATTGTATATTTTGTTAGATTACACAAACTAGGAAAGTTTGATCTTGCTGCACTGAAGACTCTTCGTAAGAAAGCAACTCGTTTGGAGAACAGAATAGCCTTATTTCACACAGTACTGTGTTCTGCAATGAAGATTTTTGTTTTCTAAACAAACTACGTTACAAATGTGGTTAATCTACGAAATTCTACATCTTGTTAGATTACACAAACTAGGAAAGTTTGATCTTGCTGCCCTCAAGACTCTTCTCAAGAAAGCAACTGATTTCGGGAACAGAACAGCCTTATTTCACACAGTACTGTGTTCGGCAATGAAGGCGTTTGTTTTCTAAACAAATTATGTTAGAAATGTGGTTAATCTACTAAATTGTACATCTTGCAAAATTACACAAACTAGGAAAGTTTGATCTTGCTGCACTGAAGACTCTTCTTAAGAAAGCAACTTATTTGTAGAACAGAACTAGCTTATTTCACACAGTACTGCATTTGCAATGAAGGTGTTTGTTTTCTAAACAAACTACGTTAGAAATGTGGTTAATCTACTAAATTCTACATCTTGGTAGATTACACAAACTAGCAAAGTTTGATCTTGCTGCACTGAAGACTCTTCGTAAGAAAGCAACTGATTTGGGGATCAGAACACGCTTATTTCACACAGTACTGTGTTCGGCAATGAAGGCGTTTGTTTTCTAAACAACCTACGTTGGTAATGTGGTTAATCTACTAAATTGTACATCTTGTTAGATTACACAAACTAGGAAAGTTTGATCTTGCTGCACTGAAGAGTCTTCGTAAGAAACCAACTCATTTGGGGAACAAAAGAGCCTTATTTCACACAGTACTGTGTTCGGCAATGACTGGGTTTGTTTTCTAAACAAACTACTTTAGAAATGTGGGTAGTCTATTAAGTTGTACATCTTGTTAGATTACAAAAACTAGGAAAGTTTGATCTTGCTGCCCTCAAGACTCTTCTCAAGAAAGCAACTGATTTCGGGAACAGAACAGCCTTATTTCACACAGTACTGTGTTCGGCAATGAAGGCGATTGTTTTCTAAACAAACTATGTTAGAAATGTGGTTAATCTACTAAATTGTACATCTTGTTAGATTACACAAACTAGGAAAGTTTGATCTTGCTGCACTGAAGACTCTTCGTAAGAAAGCAACTCATTTGGAGAACAGAATAGCCTTATTTCACACAGTACTGTGTTCGGCAATGAAGGTGTTTGTTTTCTAAACATACTACGTTAGAAATGTGGTTAATCTACTAAATTCTACATCTTGTTAGATTACACAAACTAAGAAAGTTTGACCTTGCTGCACTGAAGAGTCTTCGTAAGAAAGCAACTCATTTGGTGATCAGAACAGGCTTATTTCACACCGTACAGTGTTCGGCAATGAAGGTGTTTGTTTTCTAAACAAACTACGTTATAAATGTGGTTAATCTACTAAATTGTACATCTTGTTAGATTACACAAACTAGGAAAGTTTGATCTTGCTGCACTGAAGACTCTTCGTAAGAAAGCAACTCATTTGGAGAACAGAATACCCTTATTTCACACAGTACTGTGTTCGGCAATGAAGGTGTTTGTTTTCTAAACAAACTACGTTAGAAATGTGGTTAATCTACGAAATTCTACATCTTGTTAGATTACACAAACTAGAAAGTTTGATCTTGCTGCACTGAAGACTCTTCGTAAGAAAACAACTGATTTGGGGATCAGAACACGCTTATTTCACACAGTACTGTGTTCGGCAATGAAGGCGTTTGTTTTCTAAACAAACTACGTTACAAATGTGGTTAATCTACTAAATTGTATATCTTGTTAGATTACACAAACTAGAAAAGTTTGATCTTGCTGCCCTCAAGACTCTTCGCAAGAAAGCAAGTGATTTCGGGAACAGAACAGCCTTATTTCACACAGTACTGTGTTCGGCAATGAAGGCGTTTGTTTTCTAAACAAACTATGTTAGAAATGTGGTTAATCTACTAAATTGTACATCTTGTAAAATTACACAAACTAGGAAACTTTGATCTTGCTGCACTGAAGACTCTTCGTAAGAAAGCAACTCATTTGTAGAACAGAACTAGCTTACTTCACACAGTACTGCATTTGCAATGAAGGTGTTTGTTTTCTAAACAAACTACGTTAGAAATGTGGTTAATCTACTAAATTCTACATCTTGGTAGATTACACAAACTAGCAAAGTTTGATCTTGCTGCACTGAAGACTCTTCGTAAGAAAGCAACTGATTTGGGGATCAGAACACGCTTATTTCACACAGTACTGTATTCGGCAATGAAGGCGTTTGTTTTCTAAACAACCTACGTTAGAAATGTGGTTAATCTACTAAATTGTACATCTTGTTAGATTACACAAACTAGGAAAGTTTGATCTTGCTGCACTGAAGACACTTCGTAAGAAAGCAACTCATTTGGAGAACAGAA
The DNA here is from genome assembly GCA_036365145.1 of Orientallactaga sibirica. Lineage (NCBI taxonomy): Eukaryota > Metazoa > Chordata > Mammalia > Rodentia > Dipodidae > Orientallactaga > Orientallactaga sibirica. The sequence continues at coordinate 54,920 of JAEOAD010002194.1, forward strand.
TAGCCTTATTTCACACAGTACTGTGTTCGGCAATGAAGGTGTTTGTTTTCTAAACATACTACGTTAGAAATGTGGTTAATCTACTGAATTCTACATCTTGTTAGATTACACAAACTAAGAAAGTTTGACCTTGCTGCACTGAAGACTCTTCGTAAGAAAGCAACTGATTTGCGGATCAGAACACGCTTATTTCACACAGTACTGTGTTCGGCAATGAAGGCGTTTGTTTTCTAAACAAACTACGTTACAAATGTGGTTAATCTACTAAATTGTATAACTTGTTAGATTACATAAACTAGGAAAGTTTGATCTTGCTGCACTGAAGACTGTTCGTAAGAAAGCAACTCATTTGGAGAACAGAATCGCCTCATTTCACATAGTACGGTGTTCGGCAATGAAGGTGTTTGTTTTCTAAACAAACTACGTTAAAAATGTGGTTAATCTATTAAATTGTACATCTTGTTAGATTACACAAACTAGGAAAATTTGATCTTGCTGCACTGAAGACTCTTCGTAAGAAAGCAACTCATTTGGAGAACAGAATAGCCTTATTTCACACAGTACTGTGTTCGGCAATGAAGGTGTTTGTTTTCTAAACAAACTACGTTAGAAATGTGGTTAATCTACGAAATTCTACATCGTGTTAGATTACACAAACTGGGAAAGTTTGATCTTGCTGCACTGAACTCTTCGTAAGAAAGCAACTGATTTGGGGATCAGAACACGCTTATTTCACACAGTACTGTGTTCGGCAATGAAGGCGTTTGTTTTCTAAACAAACTACGTTACAAATGTGGTTAATCTACTAAATTGTATATCTTGTTAGATTACACAAACTAGGAAAGTTTGATCTTGCTGCCCTCAAGACTCTTCTCAAGAAAGCAACTGATTTCGGGAACAGAACAGCCTTATTTCACACAGCACTGTGTTCGGCAATGAAGGCGTTTGTTTTCTAAAAAACCTACGTTAGAAATGTGGTTAATCTACTAAATTGACATCTTGTTAGATTACACAAACTAGAAAGTTTGATCTTGCTGCACTGAAGAGTCTTCGTAAGAAACCAACTCATTTGCGGAACAGAACAGCCTCATTTCACACAGTACTGTGTTCGGCATTGAATTGGTTTGTTTTCTAAACAAACTACTTTAGAAATGAAGGTAGTCTATTAAGTTGTACATCTTGTTAGATTACAAAAACTAGGAAAGTTTGATCTTTCTGCCCTCAAGACTCTTCTCAAGAACGCAACTGATTTCGGGAACAGAACAGCCTTATTTCACACAGTACTGTGTTCGGCAATGAAGGCGTTTGTTTTCTAAACAAACTATGTTAGAAATGTGGTTAATCTACTAAATTGTACATCTTGTAAGATTACACAAACTAGGAAAGTTTGATCTTGCTGCACTGAAGACTCTTCGTAAGAAAGCAACTCATTTGTAGAACAGAACTAGCTTACTTCACACAGTACTGCATTTGCAATGAAGGTGTTTGTTTTCTAAACAAACTACGTTAGAAATGGGGTTAATCTACTAAATTCTACATCTTGGTAGATTACACAAACTAGGAAAGTTTGATCTTCCTGCACTGAAGAGTCTTCGTAAGAAAGCAACTCATTTGGTGATCAGAACAGGCTTATTTTATTTCACTGTGTGTTCGCAATGAAGGGTTTGTTTTCTAAACAAAATATTTGAGAAACGTGGTTAATCTACTAATTTGTACATCTTGTTAGATTACACAAACTAGGAAAGTTTGATCTTGCTGCACTGAAGACTCTTCGTAAGAAAGCAACTCATTTGGAGAACAGAATAGCCTTATTTCACATAGTACAGTGTTCAGCAATGAAGGTGTTTGTTTTCTCAACAAACTACGTTAGAAATGTGGTTAATCTACGAAATTCTACATCTTGTTAGATTACACAAACTAGGAAAGTTTGATCTTGCTGCACTGAAGACTCTTTGTAAGAAAGCAACTGATTTGGGGATCAGAACAAGCTTATTTCACACAGTACTATGTTCGGCAATGAAGGCGTTTGTTTTCTAAACAAATTACGTTAGAAATGTGGTTAATCTACTAAGTTGTACATCTTGTTAGATTACACAAACTAGGAAAGTTTGATCTTGCTGCACTGAAGACTCTTCGTAAGAAAGCAACTCATTTGGAGAACAGAATACCCTTATTTCACACAGTACTGTGTTCGGCAATGAAGGTGTTTGTTTTCTAAAAAAACTACGTTAGAAATGTGGTTAATCTACGAAATTCTACATCTTGTTAGATTACACAAACTAGGAAAGTTTGATCTTGCTGCACTGAAGACTCTTCGTAAGAAAGCAACTGATTTGGGGATCAGAACACGCTTTTTTCACACAGTACTGTGTTCGGCAATGAAGGCGTTTGTTTTCTAAAAACCTACGTTAGAAATGTGGTTAATCTACTAAATTGTACATCTTGTTAGATTACACAAACTAGGAAAGTTTGATCTTGCTGCACTGAAGAGTCTTCGTAAGAAACCAACTCATTTGGGGAACAGAATAGCCTTATTTCACACAGTACTGTGTTCGGCAATGAATTGGTTTGTTTTCTAAACAAACTACTTTAGAAATGAAGGTAGTCTATTAAGTTGTACATCTTGTTAGATTACAAAAACTAGGAAAGTTTGATCTTTCTGCCCTCAAGACTCTTCTCAAGAAAGCAACTGATTTCGGGAACAGAACAGCCTTATTTTACACAGTACTGTGTTCGGCAATGAAGGCGTTTGTTTTCTAAACAAACTATGTTAGAAATGTGGTTAATCTACTAAATTGTACATCTTGTGAGATTACACAAACTAGGAAAGTTTGATCTTGCTGCACTGAAGACTCTTCGTAAGAAAGCAACTCATTTGGAGAACAGAATAGCCTTATTTCACACAGTACTGTGTTCGGCAATGAAGGTGTTTGTTTTCTAAACATACGACGTTAGAAATGTGGTTAATCTACTAAATTCTACATCTTGTTAGATTACACAAACTAAGAAAGTTTGACCTTGCTGCACTGAAGACTCTTCGTCAAGAAAGCAACTGATTTGGGTATCAGAACAAGCTTATTTCACACAGTACTGTGTGTTCGTAATGAAGGCGTTTGTTTTCTAAACAAATTACGTTAGAAATGTGCTTAATCTACTAAGTTGTACATCTTGTTAGATTACACAAACTAGGAAAGTTTGATCTTGCTGCATTGAAGACTCTTCGTAAGAAAGCAACTCATTTGGAGAACAGAATAGCCTTATTTCACACAGTACTGTGTTCGCAATGAAGGTGTTTGTTGTTTTAAACAAACTACGTTAGAAATGTGGTTAATCTACAAAATTCTACATCTTGTTAGATTACACAAACTAGGAAAGTTTGATCTTGCTGCACTGAAGACTCTTCGTAAGAAAGCAACTGATTTGGGGATCAGAACACGCTTATTTCACACGGTACTGTGTTCGGCAATGAAGGCATTTGTTTTCTAAACAAACTACGTTACAAATGTGGTTAATCTACTAAATTGTATACCTTGTAAGATTACACAAACTAGGGAAGTTTGATCTTGCTGCACTGAAGAGTCTTCTTAAGAAATGAACTCATTTGGGGAACAGAACAGCCTTATTTCACACAGTACTGTGTTCGGCAATGAATGGGTTTGTTTTCTAAACAAACTATTTTAGAAATGAAGGTAGTCTATTAAGTTGTACATCTTGTTAGATTACAAAGACTAGGAAAGTTAGATCTTGCTGCCCTCAAGACTCTTCTCAAGAAAGCAACTGATTTCGGGAACAGAACAGCCTTATTTCACACAGTACTGTGTTCGCAATGAAGGTGTTTGTTTTCTAAACAAAGTACGTTAGAAATGTGGTTAATCTACTAAGTTGTAAATCTTGTTAGATTACACAAACTAGGAAAGTTTGTTCTTGCTGCACTGAAGACTCTTCCTAAGAAAGCAACTCATTTGGAGAACAGAATACCCTTATTTCACACAGTACTGTGTTCGGCAATGAAGGTGTTTGTTTTCTAAACAAACTACGTTAGAAATGTGGTTAATCTACGAAATTCTACATCTTGATTGGTTACACAAACTAGGAAAGTTTGATCTTGCTGCACTGAAGACTCTTGGTAAGAAAGCAACTGATTTGGGGATCAGAACACGCTTATTTCACACAGTACTGTGTTCGGCAATGAAGGCGTTTGTTTTCTAAACAAACTACGTTACAAATGTGGTTAATCTACTAAATTGTATATCTTGTTAGATTACATAAACTAGGAAAGTTTGATCTTGCTGCACTGAAGACTCTTCGTAAGAAAGCAACTCATTTGGAGAACAGAATCGCCTTATTTCACATAGTACGGTGTTCGGCATTGAAGGTGTTTGTTTTCTAAACAAACTACGTTATAAATGTGGTTAATCTATTAAACTGTACATCTTGTTAGATTACACAAACTAGGAAAGTTTGATCTTTCCTCACTGAAGACTCTTTGTAAGAAAGCAACTCATTTGGGGAAAAGAATAGCCTTATTTTACACAGTACTGTGTTCGGCAATGAAGGTGTTTGTTTTCTAAACAAACTACGTTAGAAATGTGGTTAATCTACTAAATTGTACATCTTGTTAGATTACACAAACTAGGAAAGTTTGATCTTGCTGCACTGAAGACTCTTCGTAAGAAAGCAACTGATTTGGAGAATCAGAACACCTTTATTTCACACAGTACTGTGTTTGGCAATGAAGGTGTTTGTTTTCTAAACAAACTACGTTACAAATGTGGTTAATCTACTAAATTGTATATCTTGTTAGATTACACAAACTAGGAAAGTTTGATCTTGCTGCCCTCAAGACTCTTCTCAAGAAAGCAACTGATTTGGGGAACAGAACAGCCTTATTTCACACAGTACTGTGTTCGGCAATGAAGGCGTTTGTTTTCTAAACAAACTACGTTAGAAATGTGGTTAATCTACTAAATTGTATATCTTGTTAGATTACACAAACTAGGAAAGTTTGATCTTGCTGCACTGAAGACTCTTCTAAGAAAGCAACTGATTTTGGGGAACAGAACAGCCTTATTTCACACAGTACTGTGTTCGCAATGAAGGTGTTTGTTTTCTAAACAAACTATGTTAGAAATGTGGTTAATCTACTAAATTGTACATCTTGTTAGATTACACAAACTAGGAAAGTTTGATCTTGCTGCACTGAAGACTCTTCGTAAGAAAGCAACTCATTTGGAGAACAGAATAGCCTTATTTCACACAGTACTGTGTTCGGCAATGAAGGCGTTTGTTTTCTAAACAAATTACGTTAGAAATGTGGTTAATCTACTAAGTTGTACATCTTGTTAGATTACACAAACTAGGAAAGTTTGATCTTGCTGCACTGAAGAGTCTTCTTAAGAAACCAACTCATTTGGGGAACAGAACAACGTTATTTCACACAGTACTGTGTTCGGCAATGAATGGGTTTGTTTTCTAAACAAACTACTTTAGAAATGAAGGTAGTCTATTAAGTTGTACATATTGTTAGATTACAAAAACTATGAAAGTTTGATCTTGCTGCCCTCAAAGCTCTTCTCAAGAAAGCAACTGATTTCGGGAACAGAACAGCCTTATTTCAAACAGTACTGTGTTCGGCAATGAAGGCGTTTGTTTTCTAAACAAACTATGTTAGAAATGTGGTTCATCTACTAAATTGTACATCTTGTTAGATTACACAAACTAGGAAAGTTTGATCTTGCTGCACTGAAGACTCTTCGTAAGAAAGCAACTCATTTGGAGAACAGAATAGCGTTATTTCACACAGTACTGTGTTCGGCAAAGAAGGTGTTTGTTTTCTAAACATACTACGTTAGAAATGTGGTTAATCTACTAAATTCTACATCTTGTTAGATTACACAAACTAAGAAAGTTTGACCTTGCTGCACTGAAGACTCTTCGTAAGAAAGCAACTGATTTGGGTATCAGAACAAGCTTATTTCACACAGTACTGTGTTCGGCAATGAAGGCGTTTGTTTTCTAAACAAATTACGTTAGAAATGTGGTTAATCTACTAAGTTGTACATCTTGTTAGATTACACAAACTAGGAAAGTTTGATCTTGCTGCACTGAAGACTCTTCGTAAGAAAGCAACTCATTTGGAGAACAGAATAGCCTTATTTCACACAGTACTGTGTTCGGCAATGAAGGTGTTTGTTTTCTAAACAAACTACGTTAGAAATGTGGTTAATCTACTAAGTTGTACATCTTGTTAGATTACACAAACTAGGAAAGTTTGATCTTGCTGCACTGAAGACTCTTCGTAAGAAAGCAACTGATTTGGGGATCAGAACACGCTTATTTCACACAGTACTGTGTTCGGCAATGAAGGCGTTTGTTTTCTAAACAAACTACATTACAAATGTGGTTAATCTACTAAATTGTATATCTTGTTAGATTACACAAACTAGGAAAGTTTGATCTTGCTGCACTGAAGACTCTTCGTAAGAAAGCAACTGATTTGGGGATCAGAACAAGCTTATTTCACACAGTAGTGTGTTTGGCAATGAAGGCGTTTGTTTTCAAAACAAACTACGTTACAAATGTGGTTAATCTACTAAATTGTATATCTTGTTAGATTACACTAACTAGGAAAGTTTGATCTTGCTCACTGAAGAGTCTTCGTAAGAAATCAACTCATTTGGGAAACAGAACAGCCTTATTTCACACAGTACTGTATTCGGCAATGAATGGGTTTATTTTCTAAACAAACTACTTTAGAAATGAAGTTCGTCTATTAAGTTGTACATCTTCTTAGATTACAAAAACTAGGAAAGTTTGATCTTGCTGCCCTCAAGACTCTTCTCAAGAAAGCAACTGATTTCGGGAACAGAACAGCCTTATTTCACACAGTACTGTGTTCGGCCATGAAGGTGTTTGTTTTCTAAACAAACTACGTTAGAAGTGTGGTTAATCTACTAAATTCTACATCTTGTTAGATTACACAAAGTAAGAACGTTTGATCTTGCTGCACTGAAGACTCTTCGTAAGAAAGCAACTGATTTGGGGATCAGAACAATCTTATTTCACACAGTACTGTGTTCGCCAATGAAGGCGTTTGTTTTCTAAACAAATTACGTTAGAAATGTGGTTAATCTACTAAGTTCTACATCTTGTTAAATTACACAAACTAGGAAAGTCTGATCTTGCTGCACTGAAGACTCTTCGTAAGAAAGCAACTCATTTGGAGAACAGAATAGCCTTATTTCACACAGTACTGTGTTCGGCAATGAAGGTGTTTGTTTTCTAAACAAACTACGTTACAAATGTGGTTAATCTACGAAATTCTACATCTTGTTAGATTACACAAACTAGGAAAGTTTGATCTTGCTGCACTGAAGACTCTTCGTAAGAAAGCAACTGATTTGGGGATCAGAACACGCTTATTTCACACAGTACTGTGTTCGGCAATGAAGGCGTTTGTTTTCTAAACAAACTACATTACAAATGTGGTTAATCTACTAAATTGTATATCTTGTTAGATTACACAAACTAGGAAAGTTTGATCTTGCTGCACTGAAGACTCTTCATAAGAAAGCAACTGATTTGGGGATCAGAACAAGCTTATTTCACACAGTAGTGTGTTCGGAAATGAAGGCGTTTGTTTTCTAAACAAAGTACGTTAGAAATGTGGTTAATCTACTAAATTGTACATCTTGTTAGATTACACAAACTAGGAAAGTTTGATCTTGCTGCACTGAAGACTCTTCGTAAGAAAGCAACTCATTTGGAGAACAGAATAGCCTTATTTCACACAGTACTGTGTTCGGCAATGAAGGTGTTTGTTTTCTAAACAAACTACGTTAGAAATGTGGTTAATCTACGAAATTCTACATCTTGTTAGATTACACAAACTAGGAAAGTTTGATCTTTCTGCACTGAAGACTCTTCGTAAGAAAGCAACTGATTTGGTGATCAGAACACGCTTATTTCACACCGTACTGTGTTCGGCAATGAAGGCGTTTGTTTTCTAAACAAACTACGTTACAAATGTGGTTATTCTACTAAGTTGTACATCTTGTTAGATTACACAAACTAGGAACGTTTGATCTTGCTGCACTGAAGAGTCTTCGTAAGAAACCAACTCATTTGGGGAACAGAACAGCCTTATGTCACACAGTACTGTGTTCGGCAATGAATGGGTTTGTTTTCTAAACAAACTACTTTAGAAATGCAGGTAGTCTATTAAGTTGTACATCTTGTTAGATTACAAAAACTAGGAAAGTATGATCTTGCTGCCCTCAAGACTCTTCTCAAGAAAGCAACTGATTTCGGGAACAGAACAGCCTTATTTCACACAGTACTCTGTTCGGCAATGAAGGCGTTTGTTTTCTAAACAAACTATGTTAGAAATGTGGTTAATCTACTAAATTGTACATCTTGTTAGATTACACAAACTAGAAAGTTTGATCTTGCTGCACTGAAGACTCTTTCAGAAGAAAGCAACTCATTTGGAGAACTGAATAGCCTTATTTCACACAGTACTGTGTTCGGCAATGAAGGTGTTTGTTTTCTAAACATACTACGTTAGAAATGTGGTTAATCTACTAAATTCTACATCTTGTTAGATTACACAAACTAAGAAAGTTTGACCTTGCTGCACTGAAGACTCTTCGTAAGAAAACACCTGATTTGGGTATCAGAACAAGCTTATTTCACACAGTACTGTGTTCGGCAATGAAGGCGTTTGTTTTCTAAACAAATTACGTTAGAAATATGGTTAATCTACTAAGTTGTACATCTTGTTAGATTACACAAACTAGGAAAGTTTGATCTTGCTGCACTGAAGACTTTTCGTAAGAAAGCAACTGATTTGGGGATGAGAACACGCTTATTTCACACCGTACTGTGTTCGGCAATGAAGGCGTTTGTTTTCTAAACAAACTACGTTACAAATGTGGTTAATCTACTAAATTGTATATCTTGTTAGATTACACAAACTAGGAAAGTTTGATCTTGCTGCACTGAAGACTCTTCGTAAGAAAGCAACTCATTTGGATAACAGAACAGCCTTATTTCACACAGTACTGTGTTCGGCCATGAAGGTGTTTGTTTTCTAAACAAACTACGTTAGAAATGTGGTTAATCTACTAAATTCTACATCTTGTTAGATTACACAAAGAAAGAACGTTTGATCTTGCTGCACTGAAGACTCTTCGTAAGAAAGCAACTGATTTGGGGATCAGAACAAGCTTATTTCACACAGTACTGTGTTCGGCAATGAAGGCGTTTGTTTTCTAAACAAATTACGTTAGAAATGTGCTTAATCTACTGAGTTGTACATCTTGTTAGATTACACAAACTAGGAAAGTCTGATCTTGCTGCACTGAAGACTCTTCGTAAGAAAGCAACTCATTTGGAGAACAGAATAGCCTTATTTCACACAGTACTGTGTTCGGCAATGAAGGTGTTTGTTTTCTAAACAAACTACGTTACAAATGTGGTTAATCTACGAAATTCTACATCTTGTTAGATTACACAAACTAGGAAAGTTTGATCTTGCTGCACTGAAGACTCTTCGTAAGAAAGCAACTGATTTGGGGATCAGAACACGCTTATTTCACACAGTACTGTGTTCGGCAATGAAGGCGTTTGTTTTCTAAACAAACTACGTTACAAATGTGGTTAATCTACTAAATTGTATATCTTGTTAGATTACACAAACTAGGAAAGTTTGATCTTGCTGCACTGAAGACTCTTCGTAAGAAAGCAACTGATTTGGGGATCAGAACAGCCTTATTTCACACAGTAGTGTGTTCGGAAATGAAGGCGTTTGTTTTCTAAACAAAGTACGTTAGAAATGTGGTTAATCTACTAAATTGTACATCTTGTTAGATTACACAAACTAGGAAAGTTTGATCTTGCTGCACTGAAGACTCTTCGTAAGAAAGCAACTCATTTGGAGAACAGAATAGCCTTATTTCACACAGTACTGTGTTCGGCAATGAAGGTGTTTGTTTTCTAAACAAACTACGTTAGAAATGTGGTTAATCTACGAAATTCTACATCTTGTTAGATTACACAAACTAGGAAAGTTTGATCTTGCTGCACTGAAGACTCTTCGTAAGAAAGCAACTGATTTGGGGATCAGAACACGCTTATTTCACACCGTACTGTGTTCGGCAATGAAGGCGTTTGTTTTCTAAACAAACTACGTTACAAATGTGGTTATTCTACTAAGTTGTACATCTTGTTAGATTACACAAACTAGGAACGTTTGATCTTGCTGCACTGAAGAGTCTTCGTAAGAAACCAACTCATTTGGGGAACAGAGCAGGGGTTGATCTTTACCTAAGGAATAGATGAGGCCTCTGTTCAATGCAGGGGTTTCCATTATCTAAGGAATGGATGATCCCTCTGTTCAATGCAGGTCTTCACCTCTTACCTAATGAATGAATTATCTCTCTGTGCAAGAGAGGTGTTTACCTTTACCTAAGCAATGGATGATCCCTCTTTGTATGCAGGTGTTTAAGTTTATGTAAGGAATGGAATGATCCTGCTGTGCATTGCAGGTGTTTACTATTACCAAAGGAATGGACGATGCCTATGTTCCGTGCTGGTGTTTACCTTTCCATAAGGAAAGGATGGTCCCTCTGGGCAATGGAGGTATTTACCTTTACCTAAGGAATGGAAGATTCCTGTGTGCAATGCAGGTATTGTCCTTTACCTAAGGAATGGATGATCTTTCTGTAAAAGGCAGGTGATGAACTTTACCTAAGCAATGGATGATCCCTCTGTGCAATGCAGGTGTTTACTGGTATCTAACGAATGGACGATCTCTCTGTTCACTGCAGGTTTTTAACATTACGTGTAAGGAATGGATGATCCCTCTGTGCGTAGCAGGGGTTTAGATTTACCTAAGGAATGGATGATACCTCTGGCCCAGGCAGGTGTTGACATGTACCTAAGGAATGGAAGATTCCTCTGTGCAATGCAGGCATTGTCATTTACCTAAGGAATAGATGATCTTTCTGTGACCTTTTCCTAAGGAATGGATGATCCTCTGTGCAATGCAGGTATTGAGCTTTACCTAAGGAATAGATGATCCTTCTGTTCAATCTAGGTGTTTCCGGTATCTAATGAATGGATGATCTCTGTTCAATGCAGGTTTTACCATTACATAAGGAATGGATGATCCTCTGTGCATTGCATGTGTTAACATTTACCTAAGGAATGGATGATATCTCTGGGCCAGGCAGGTGTTGACCTTTACCTAAGGAATGGTTAATCACTCTGTGAAATTCAGGTGTTGATCTTTACCAAAGGAATGGATGATCCCTCTGTGCATTGCAGGGGTTTACCTTTACTTAGGAATGGATGATCCCTCTGTGCAAAGAAGTTGTTGATCTTTACCTAAGGAATGAAAGATCCCTCTGTGCAATGCGGGTGTTGTCCTTTACTTAAGGAATGGATGATCCTTCTGTGCAATGCAAGTGTTGACCTTTACCAAAGGAATGGATGATCCCTCTGTGCATTGCAGGTGTTTACCTTTACTTAGGAATGGATGATCCCTCTGTGCATTACAGGTGTTTAACTTTACCTAAGGAATGGATGATCTCTCTGTGCATTGCAGGTGTTTTCTCTTACCTAAGGAATGGAAGATGCCTCCAATCAATGCAGGTGTTTACCTTTACCAAAGGAATGGATGATCCCTCTGTGCATTGCAGGTGTTTACCTTTACTTAGGAATAGATGATCCCTCTGTGCATTACAGGTTTTTAACTTTACCTAAGGAATGGATGATCTATCTGTGCATTGCAGGTGTTTTCTCTTACCTAAAGAATGGAAGATGCCTCCAATCAATGCAGGTGTTTACATTTACCAAAGGAATGGATATTCCCTGTGTGCTATTCAGGTGTTTACCGTTAATTGAGGAATGGATGATCCCACTGTTCAATGCAGATGTTTACAGTTACCTAAGTAATGGATGATCCCTCTGTGCAAAGCAGGTGTTTACCTTTACGTAATGAATGGAAGATCCCTCTGGGCAATGCAGGTGTTTACCTTTACCTAAGGAATGGAAGATCGCCTGTGCATTGCAGGTGTTGTCCTTTACAAAAGAATGGATGTTCCTTCTGTTCTATGCAGGTGTTGACATTTACCTAAGGAATGGATGATCTCTATGTGCAAAGCAAGTTTTGATCTTTACCTAAGGAATGGATCATCCCTCTGTGCATTGCAGGTGTTTACTGTTAATTAAGGAATAGATGATCCCTCTTTTCAATGCAGGTGTTGATCTTTACCGAAGGAATGGAAGATCCCTCTGTGCAATGCAGGTGTTGTCCATAACATAATAAATGGATGATCTCTCTCTTTAATGTAAGTGATTACAGTTACCTAAGGAAAGGATGATCCCTCTGTGCAATGCAGGTGTTGATCTTTACATAAGGAAAGGAAGATCCCTATGTACAATGCAGGGGTTGACCTTTACGTAAGGAATGGATGATGCCTCTGTTCAATGCAGGTGTTTACCATTACCTAAGGAATGGATGATCCCTCTGTGCAATGCAGGTGTTTACCTTTACCTAAGGAATGGTTGATCCCTCTGTGCAATCCAGATGTTGAACTTTACTTAAGGATTGGATGATACCTCTGTGCAATGCAGGTGTTGATTTTTACCTAAGGAATAGATGATCCCTCTGTTCAATGCAGGTGTTTACCATTATCTAAGGAATAGATGATCCCTCTGTTCAATGCAGGTGTTTACCATTAACTAAGGAATGGATGATCTCTCTGTGCAATGCAGGTGTTGTCCATAACATAAGGAATGGATGATCTCTCTCTTTAATGTAAGTGATTACAGTTACCTAACGAATGGATGATCCCTCTGTGCAATGCAGGTGTTGATCTTTACATAAGGAAAGGAAGATCCCTATGTACAATGCAGGTGTTGACCTTTACGTAAGGAATGGATGATGCCTCTGTTCAATGCAGGTGATAATCTTTACCTAAGGAAGGGATGATCCCTCTATTCAATGCAGGGGTTCACCTCGTACCTTAATGGATGAACCCTCTGTGCAAGGCAGGTGTTTACCTTTACCTAAGGAATGGGTGATCCGTTTGTTTAATTCAGGTGTTTACCTGTACCTAAGGAGAGGATGATCCCCTCTGTGCAATGCAGGTGTTGAACTTTACCTAATGAATAGATTATCCCTCTGTTCAATATTGGTGTTTACTGTTATATAAGGAATGGATGATCCCTCTGTTAAATGCACGTGTTTACCCTTACATAAGGAATGGATGATCCTCTGTGCTTTGCAGGTGTTTACTATTACCTAAGGAATGGAAGATTCCTCTGTTCAATGCAGTTGTTTACCTTTACCAAAGGAATGGATGTTCCTGTGTGCAATGCAGGTGTTTACCATACATAAGAATGGATAATCCCTCTGGGCCAGGTAGGTGTTGACATTTACTTAAGGAATGGATGATCTCTCTGTGCAAGGCAGGTTTTGACCTTTACTTAAGGAATGGATGATCCCTCTGTGCATTGTAGTTGTTTA
>JAEOAD010002818.1:0-67298 GCA_036365145.1 Orientallactaga sibirica
ATTAGTTAACACTGAGAATATACCTGATTCCCCAAATCAAAGTGGAATGTCATTGCATTAAAATATAGTGACTCTGATCTCGAATGTTTTACAAATTACCCCATCCCTTTCTCAAATCCCCCTCCAAAAGATAAAATCAACCATGACCAGTACACATTTATCCATTTATTCTTGTCACCAATATGTACTGAGCACCCCTCTGTACCATGTGCATGCTGTACCTTCTAGGAGGACACACACACACACACACACACACACACACACAGCAAAGTCATTGTGTTGGAGACGATGCTTAGACGCTTGTGAGGGGAGCAGATTATAAGCAACTGCAAACCATCTTCCCAGATGGCAGAAATAAAAGCTATGGCACAAGGGTGGGCAATGCCATTTCTGTAGGGGAAAAAAAAATCTCTGGGGTTTTGTTGTTGTTGTTGTTGCTGTTTTGTCCTGAGTCTAACCTAATCCCTTTTGTAAAAATACCAAAGACAGTCAATGCAACTCTTTCCCAATTCACTTCAACTAAATTTATAACAGGGGTTGTTGAATCTTCCAGTTTCTCCGGCTGTGTAGAAACCAATGAAGCCTGGAGTGTTTAGCTGTAGCATTCAGAGCCAGCCCTGTTTTGTAACTTGTTCAATCCCTCTCTCAAAGCCATGTTGGAGAAGCAAATAGAAAGATCAGATTAGCAATTACAGCCTTGGAGATTCACCAACCACCGTGCAGCATACTCATAACCCCAATTTGACCCAGACTTTTTATTTCTCCAGTTCTCTCAAAAGACTAAGGGAGCTTTAATACAGATACAGAAGAGAGGCAAGTCAACAGCTCTTTTAAGTCTTTGTTTCTATTGCACTGTCTTATATGCTTACAATAGACTGCTGATTTATTGACTTACTTATATTTGTACAAACATCCCATGACACACTTCACTTTCCTAATATGAGAATTTAGTATGTGGAAACATGACTCAACAGTGTTTTCCCCCGAGACATCATAGGAAAATTATTTGATCCTGAGAGTTCTATTGGTTCTATCTCTACTTGTAAACTGCATCTTTTTCTTATTCTCTCCTTTCTATCTCTTATACGGATTCCCCAGTGCCCAGGTAAAGCCAAATGCACCAAGAAGGACAGGCATCTGGAGTGCCTATTCTCATTCATTCTCTATCTCTCCATTTCCCAATAAATTTAAAAAAATTAAAACACCGAAGATTTCTGATGATGTCAGAAGCACCAATAGTGATTGAGTAGTTTGGGTATACATTTATAATTAAAGAAGCAATACACTTCGGTTAGATGTGATTTTTCCACCCATCGTTCTTAGATGCCACTGTTCTATCCGTGAACAGCCAAGGAACCTATGGAAAAGGTTAATAATTTCTTGAGTTAGAGGCATTTAAAAGCTTAAAGGAAAAAAATGCAATGTTATCTTACACTAATATTATGTCACTTACTATACTTTCCCAGCACTTAAATAATAGGGATGATAAACATAATTGCTGCCTTTATTATGAGTTTGGAATTATGCTTTCTATTGATGCCTTTTAATTTCCTTTATGTTCATTACTTGACAATTTTGCAGTTCAGATATAATAGAACTACAAAATGAATTCTATGTGAAGCAGGTTCATGAAACTACTTCCAAGCATACTTAGATGTCAAAAGTCTTGCTTTCAGGGAATAGGGGGATGGCCCAGCAGTTAAAGGTGTTCGCTTGTAAAACCTGCCAGGCTGAGTTCAAATCCCCAACACCCACATAAAAACAGAAGATCACGTGTTTACAGTAGCCAGAGAACTGGCATGCCTACACACACGCACACCACCTGCACATAAATAAATAAAGCCTGCTTTCTAGTGTCCCCAACTCCAAGATAGACACAGAGTATAAACTCCATGGAAAGATATTTCAAGGCAGCTCCCAGGTCGCCATGAAACCAAATCTTTTTTTACTTGTACAACGTTTAAACTTTCTCAGACTCGTGGTTGATTTCCTAAGAAAACTTTTTAAACACTGAATGTCAATACATTCCTATCTACAGAGCAGGAAATCTCAAATTTCATTCCTTTCTTACAAATGCCACGACAGTTTTTGCTGCAAGGAGCTGGGTGTTGAGATGCAGCGCGTTGTGGCTCACAACGTTCCATGCACACAAGCAGTGAAGACAGCGCACTGGTCACCTCACTCGTTGATTTTGCAAAGACTTCACTTCCTCACTCTGAATCAAGTTACAATGTCAGTCAAGTGGGCAGAGCCACAGTTGAGCCGCTATGAGAAATCGTCAATGTGCGGTTCCGTGTACCATAGCTTATGTGATAGCTCTACCTAGTGGAGACTCAGCTGGTAACACAGGAAAGCATCAAACGCTCACCCCGACTGCAGGAACATATGCTTCTTGTAGTAAAAACTTTTCAGGATATTTAGGGCACTTCTTACACTCTCAGAAAAAAAAAAGCATCCTGGAAGACATTCTCCAGAAAAGAGATGTGCAAAGAACTGACTTGGTGCTCAGCTCACCACCTCAGGAAGTTCTATGTCATCTGACATGGCCACTCAGCTAGGAAAATGCCACCATATCATTGTTAAATCTTTTTTGTTGTGTGGTTGGGTGCTTGTTTTGTTTTGTTTGTTTTGTTTTCTTTCTTGGAACGTGCTTTCTCTATGTAGCCCTGGCTGTCCTGGAACTCACTATCTAGGCCAGGCTGGCCTCGAACTTGCTGTGATCTTCCTGCTTCTGCCTCGCAAATGAAGGTTTACAGGAGTGCATTGTTGTTTTGAGAAATTCCTACTGTCCAAACTATGCCATTGAGTATTGTAATGTGATAAAAGGGAAGATTATGGGGCCCTGGAATGAATGTGCAAACAGAAGAAGAGAAGATATAGGGAGAGGGGAAGAGAAGGGGGGACAGGAATCAACAAAAACAAACTGTATTTGAAAATGACAGGATAGATGATAACTAAATCTCTGTATGCCAACCAAAAAATAAAATAAAATAAAAACTTTAACATGGAGCTGTGAGAGCTGGGAAGATGGCTCAGAGGGTAAAAATGACCTGGGTTTGGATCCCCAGCGCCCACGTTAAAGCCGTGTATTGCAGCACATGCCTGTAGTCTCAGTGCTGGGGAAGCAGAGCCGGGAGGAGCCCTCGGGTTTGCTGACAGGCTAGTCTAGACAAATCAGTGCATTCTGGGTTCAGTTCTAGACCCTGTATCAAAAATAAGGTCAGGGATGTGGAGAAGGATCAGTGGATAAAGCACTTGCCTGCCCTGCAAGCCTAAGTACCTGGTTCAAATCCCCAGAGCCCACATAAAAGCTGGACTGTGGGTCAGATATCTGTAATCCTAGTGTGTCCACAGCAAGACGGGAGGCAGAAACAGGTTAATTTCTGGGACATTCACTTTGGGTGATGGTTTCAGAGGTTCCAGGCTGTGGTTCCTTGACTCCAGTTTCCCTGGCACACCCATATTCTCTCTCTCCCTCCCTATTTCTCTTTCTCATTTTTTAGATTTGTTTATTTTATTTATTTATTAGAGACAGAGAAAGGGAGAAAGAGAGAGAGAGAGAGAGAGAGAGAGAGAGAGAGAGAATGAGCACTCCAGGGCCTCTAGCCACTGCAAACGAACTCCAGATGCATGTGCCACCATGTGCATCTGGTTTCTGTGGGACCTGGAGAATCAAACCTGGGTCCTTGGGCTTCGTAGGCATGCTCCTTAATCACTAAGCCATCTCTCCAGCCCCTATTTCTCTTTCTATCCCATAAACAAACAAACAAACAAACAAACAAACAAATAAGTGATTTAAAAGAATAATGCCATCTATAAGAAGAGCAAGACAGATCTAGTGAGGTTTGAACTCTTGTGTGTCTCAGCCTATCTAGTGGTTTCAAAAATAAGTCGAGATTTAAAGAGGTCATCCAGCAGCTTACTGGAATGAACTGTAACCCAAGCCTCATGGAAACCGGTCTCTGACCATAAGAATGTCATGGCCATCCCCATGAGCATGACCTCTGGTCTCCAGTGGTTTCTAGGACCATTGTGACCCCTGGAAGACAATGTAGCACTGACAGCCCACAGAGGTGTCAAAAACATTAGCATTTTCACCTAGTGGTTCTGTAGGGGTGGTGGAGTTCCTCTAAGCAGATCTGCCTGTATTCGTTCCTTTACCACTACAGAGATCTGTTTATAGTGACTGGTCCCCAACCCAGTGTTCATCACTGCTTTACTGAAGGCTCATGGCTGGGATAAGGGAGGCTGGGCAATCTCAGGTCTACTTGTCCCACTACAACTCTTCTAACTAGGACACTTCCCCACTTCACAATTGAGAAAAGATTTACACAGACTTTAGACAAGTCCAGTCGTACATTCAAGGAAGAGCAATAATAACACAACAGGCACGATTATCACCGTGACTGTTAGTTTTCATAGAATCAGTAAGTATCAGCTAATTCAATTAGAAAAGAGAGGAAAATAAAGAATATAAAATCTGAATGTGGGAGGTAAAATGATCACTCCTTATAGATTATACTATTGTATACCTAGAGAATGAAAATGATAAAAAATGATCAAGGGTGGAGAGATGGCTTAGTGGTTAATGTGTTTGCCTGCAAAGCCAAAGGACCCCAGTTTGATTCTCCAGGACCCATGTAAGCCAGATGCACAAGGGGGCACAGGCATCTGTAGTTCATTTGCAGTGGCTGGAGGCCCTGGCATGCCCATTCTCTCTCTCTCTCTCTCTTTCTTTCTCTCTCTCTCTCTCCCTCCCTCTCTTTCTCTCTCTGCCTCTTTCTCTCTCTCTCTAAATAAATGAATAATTTTTTTTTCAAAAAATCATTAAAAACAATGTGATAATTCTGGGCTGTAGAAATGGCTTAACGGTTAAGGCATTTGCCTGCAAAGCCAAAGGATCCAGGATCAATTCTCCAGGACCCACATAAGCCAGATGCACAAGGTGGTACATGTGTCTGGAGTTCATTTGCAGTGGCTGGAGGCCCTGACCCACTCTCTCTTTCTCTCTCTGTCTCTCTCCCTCCCTGCCTCCCTCTCTCTAAAATAAATAATAAAAGAATGTTTTATGTAGCTCTATATTATCCTGATAATGTCTCAATAGCTTTATCTACTGTTCAAAATTAACCTAAGTACATAACAATATTTCCTCATAAAATGGCTCAAAAGTAAGCAGGATGTGGTGGCGCACGCCTTTAATCCCAGCACTCAGGAGGCAGAGGTAGGAAGATTGCCATGAGTTCAAGGCCACCCTGAGAATACATAGTAAATTCCAGGTCAGCCTGAGCTGCAGTGAAATCCTAACTAAAAAAAAAAAAAAAAAAAAAAAAAGGGGGCTCAAAAGTAGTCATTTTCTATTCAATTCAACAGCTCTGTCTGCCCTCAGCTAGAGCTACCAGCATCTCTTATATTATGAGAGGTTTGTCTGATCTCAGTTGATGAACATTCACTGTTCAGGTGCTATTAATAAGGTTAACTGCTATATATGTGCATGTGTAGATAATATATGTGGTAGAATATAATTCAGACATTAAGTGAAAGCTCAGTCATTTGTAGTTACATGGAAAGAACTGGAGGATATTGTGTGGATTGGAAAAAAAGAGTCATATATGCCCTTTGTGGTGGTGGCACATGCCTTTAAACACTCAGGAGGCAGTGGTAGGAGGATCGCCATGAGTTCAAGACCAGCTTGGGTCTGCAGAGTGTGTTCCCATTCACCCTGGGCTACAGTGAGCCCCTACCCCAAAGAAAAAAAGTCAGATACTTAAAAGTAAATAGCACATGCTCTAACTTACATGTGGAAGTTAATAAAGTTGCTCCCAAAGAATAAAGGATAGAAAGGTAATTACCGGAGCCCGGGAAGTGTGGGGAGAAAGCAAATGGAGGAAGCGTGGCTAGTGGTTTATGTAGTACAGAAACCATCACAGAAACAGAATGCTTAATGATTAATCTATTGCCATTAAAATGTATATATATTTTCTCCCTCAAGACAAACAACTTTGGCATTCATTTTAACTCATTAATTAAATGAGTGGAGTAGGATTATAGGTTGTATTTTTCAGCTGTCACTCATTTGTATAGCAGTTCATTAACCTGCATTACTTGTATTACACATTTATTTTTCCACTTTTTCTTTTTATCTGACATTCTCATTGAATTCAGTATAATTGATTTTGTTATTTTAACTTGAAATGGTAAGCAAAAACATGATAACAAATGATTTCATAGTTTCCCAAATATATCCATTTCTAAAAACATGTTTGATGTTATACATTTAAGCTTATGTTACCTAGATTTATTATAGTAGTGTCTGTCCAATAAAATTTCATAATGAGGAAATTAGATTTTACAAATTATTTTTTGTTGAAAAGGAAACAAGTGATAGGCATTTCATAGTGATGGTGGATTGTATCTGCTTTGGGTACAATGAAGGTTATTTTAAATGGATAAGTTTCCCTTTCGCTTCAAATCTGTAATAATATTACCAGTTATATATGTCAATTCTCTAATTTTCTTTAAAATAATATCATTATTAATTACCCTGTTAGAGAAATTAACTCTATCTTAAGTGATGAAGAAGTGTGAAGTAGAATACAGCAAACCCTGCGTGCCAACTAGGTGCACAGTTCTGAGAAAATGATCCTTTTAATGTAGAACGCATCTGCTTTCAGTAGACACAAATAGAATAAGTAATAAGGAAATGTATTCATTAACAACTTCAAAAGTATGATTGAAATTGAAGAATTTTTTAGAATTTATTGAATATGCTTTAAAAACAGAAATACAAGTAATTGCTTTCTCCCTGAAATTATTTTCATCCTGCTCTTCAATCTGTGAAGAAACAGTCCAGAATTAGAGAAACCAAAGCTATGCTGACCAAGGTGATACATGTTTGAAATGCTAGCACTACGGAGGATGAGGCAGGGAGACTGCCCACAGTTCAGCAAGGCCAGTCTGAGCTACATAGCAAGTATCACACCAGCCAAAGAAAGAAGCAAGACCTTGTCTCAAAATAAAACAGGTAAACTAAAACAACCAAAGCATGCAGAAAGATAGTGGTTTTCTCTAGGTTGATCGCTGATATAACTTATTCATATTTTTATCTACAAGACTAACCTCTTGACACAGCTTGGACAGGTTTTATGAAATACTGATTCTATCTTAAAAGTCTGAAACAAGTATTGGACTAATATGGATGACCAGCCATATCACATTTAGTGCTGTTTTCTAGGTTTTAGGGATTTTTGTTTTTTTGCCTGTTTTTTTGCATGTGTGTTTTTGAATCAGGCCTCACAGAAATTTGGAGTACATAAGGAAAAATATATGTTCTGCTACTTAATTCATACCATTAATCAGGAGTAGATAAGACCAAGTATAGATGGCTGATGTCCTTTGCTTCTTTTCCTCCTACCTCTTTAAGCTGTTGGAATTTAAGCATTTTATTTTTTATTAAAACCCAATTCAGAGAGTGGTTAGAAAACAAAGCAAAAAGAACAAAAAAGATAAAGAAAGAAAGAAAGATCTCAATCTCTCTTCACTTTCTCCCTCTACCTCATTATCTTAACTCTTCTGTTAAAAGTTGCTTTAAGATAACTAAGAAGAGGGCCAGGCATGTTGGCACAAGCCTATAAACCCAGCACTCTGGAGGCAGAGGTAGGAGGACTTCCATGAGTTCGGGGCCACCCTGAGAATGCATAGTGATTTCCAGGTCAGCCTGTTCTAGAGTGAGACCCTACCTCAGAAAAGAAAGATAAGTAAGAAGAGCTTGAGATGACTCGGTGGTTAGAGGCCCTTGCTTGTAAAGCCTGTTGGCCTAAGTTTGGTTCCCCAACACCCAGGTAAAGCCAAATGCACATAGTGACACATATATCTGAAGTTTATGTGTAGAGTGAGAGACCCTGGCATGCCCATGCATGCACTCTTTCTCTTTCTCTCTACTCACACATAATTTTTAAAATATTCCAAAATGACAACAAAGAAGGTTTAGAATATTGTAAAATAATGAAGTTCTAGAAATAATTGTGAATTTCATTTATCATTATTTTCCATTAGACATTACTAGGACCAAACCTAGTTTCAGACCTACATTTGTTTTAGAGTTGTCAAGTAATGCATAGTAATATGACCTTTAAACCAAACCATAAGGAAAAATTTAATTTTAAGCTTTCACATTTTTAAATGTTGGGCTTATATAATGGGATTGTGATTTATTACTTCTCAAAAACAATTATGTTTCATTGTACAGTTTTCTGTCAGTCTACAAATGTTTTGAGCACCTGCTGTGAGCAAGGCCTCTTCAAAAACTATGACATATACATGACATAGTCAAGATATATCTTTTTTTTTTTTTTTTTTTTTTTGGTTTTGCGAGGTAGGGTCTCACTCTGGTCCAGGCTGACCTGGAATTAACTATGTAGTCTCAGGGTGGCCTCGAACTCTTGGTGATTCTCCTACCTCTGCCTCCCGAGTGCTGGGATTAAAGGCGTGTCGCCACCACGCCCAGCTCAAGATATATCTGAACACTTATTTCCTGTACATTGCATTGTCAGATATAGCGCAGAATCCTGGCTTGAAATCTGTGCAATTAATTTCCTTTATCTCACGTAACAAAAGGACACAGCTTTTAATATGACAAGTATTGAATAAAGCACCACCAGTGGCTTGTGGGAACACTTGTAATTTGAACCATACAGTATGTACTAGCTCCTCTTTGGTAAGTACCCTGATTTTCAGGGAAAGATACACTGTAGGCTCAGGAAGGAGTACTTCCTTCCTCATTAATATTTTTCATCCATGTTATCCTATCTACTGCCAAGAATATGTATGCACTGAAACAAGTGATCCCAAGAACACTCTTCTTAAGCATGCACTGACATCTCTGTTTTTTTGTTTGTGGAAATAACAGACCAATGTATCACCCTCAGTAAACTTACAAAGCAGGACAAAAATCACCAGCCTTGGTTCATGACTCCTGAGAAAAAGGTGCAGAGCCTATTTTCAGAAGATGTGTTTGATAAGCACTCTGCTTTAAAAATGTACTGTCTTCTTCTTGTTCATGGTGTGGGAGGGAGTAGACAGCTAGTAGTGGGAGGACACCCACTGGTTGTCTCCAGTGAGTGGTGTGTGGTTGTGAGGAGAGCTTGGGTGTAAGTTTCATGCAGTCAGACCTTCCAATGAAGAGATGAAGGCCTCATTGGCTCCATTTGGATTCCTACTTGTAACTATTTTTCAGGAAAAAAATTGATTAAATACACCTTCCTTTTGAGTCAGTGCCTTACTCTAGTGTGGGGTGTCCTGGAACTCACTCTGTAGCCCCAGGCTGACCTCAAACTCATGGTGATACTCCTGCCTCAGAGTTGTAAGTGCTGTGAATAAAGGCAGGCACCACAAAACCTGCCTCCTTGTTTTTATTGATTTAATCTTTGTTCTTCAAGACTAAAAGCTAGACCCCTCTCAAGAGTGACTTGCAAAATTTCTGTTCTTTAATAAAATCTTCTCTGGGAGAATATGCCTTTTTTTGATTTGTCTAGGTAGGGTCTCACTCGGGTCCAGGCTGTCCTGGAATTCACTCTGTAGTCTCACGGTGGCCTCAAACTCATGGCGATCCTCCTACCTCTGCCTCCCCAGTGCTGGGATTAAAGGCATGTGTCACCACACCCGGCTGAGAGTATGATTTTTTAATTGCAAGGTCTACATATGTTTGGAGGGGGTTTCAGATTTGAAATTATACAGATTATTTAAATGAAGCTATTGGATTAATAATTTCTCTTGTAAGAGTATAGGAATCACTTCCCAACTGACAGATATATCTGAGCTTGGCTGTGTAAATTTGGTCAGCTACCTAGAGAAGCAATTTAGTAGCTTGGTTTTTGACTGGAGAGATGGCTTAGTGGTTAAGGTACTTGCCTACAAAGCCAAATGTCTGAGGATCTATTCCCTAGTACCCATGGAAGCCAGATGCACCAGGTGCCACTTGCACCTGGAGTTCGTTTGCTGCAGCTGAAGCCCCTGACATGCCCATTCTCTCCCTCTCTCTCTCTGCCTCTTTCTCTCTCTCTCTCAAATAAATAAATTTAAGAAGTTATTTTATTTTATAAATAATTAATATAAAATTATTTATAAAGGATGATGCTATTTAATGTGCAAAACAACTCCTGGTGGCATATTACCCAAGAAGCATCAATATTCCTCACTTCTGACTCTATAAACTAGGGTACTGAGTCTAGAATCTTCCATTGTACCTGGAGTGTTTGAGAATATGTACTTATAGCCCCAGATATATATATTCTCAGGGTGGACTTGAACTCATGGCAATCCTCCTACCTCTGCCTCCAGAGTGCTGGGATTAAAGGCGTGCACCACCACGCCTGCAAAAATTTTAAATTTATTTAATTAAAAGGAGTGAGAGGGAGAGAGAGTGGGCACCAGGGCCCAATGAGCAGCGAAATGAGAGACCCTCCCTATCTCAAAAAGGTAGACAGTCGTAAAGGGGGAAGATACCCTGCTAAAACTATGACGGTCACTACCCATTAGAGCCAGACCTACCTCCCTAGAAAAAAAAGAAAACAAGTGTAACTTGCCTAAAGTAGGGGTCTTTTATATTCAGTGATGATCAATACTGGACAGAGAGATTTCAAGTAGAGTCACCCTAGGGCTCCTCCATCCCTCCCACCATACACATGTGTCCCCTCTCCCAGCATCCTGCGTCCCTGTACTCCCAATCTATTTGACTCCATTTTGGTGCAATTCCACACATAAACAGTACCACCATAGTTCCAGCAGGTGGCAGTCAGCACCCATCTGAGACACAGACTTGGGGTGTGTGTGTGTGTGTGTGTGTGTGTGTGTGTGTGTGTAAATTTCTTTGCTCATGTTTTGACATTTTCTTCTCATTTTAAGGCATCTCATTTTATTTCTATAATTTGCTTACTTCCTTGGGGTGTGAATATAGACACATGCACCACGTATTTGTTTAATTATTTGCAAGCAAAGAAACAGAAAACTGAGGTGGAGGTGGAATGGGTACATCGCCCTCTAGCTCAGGATAGACTCAAAATCTCTTGGTCGGTTCAGCCCAGGATGGCTTGGAACTCATGGGGATCCTCCTAAATTCCTGAGCCCCTCCTGGGTGCTGGGATTAAGGGCGTGTGCCACCACACCCAACTCTGGTTTTTTTTTTTTTTTTTTTTTTTTTACTTTTATTTATTTCTTTATATTTATTTATTTATTTGGTTTTTCGAGGTAGGGTTTCATTCCAGCTCAGGCTGACCTGGAATTCATTATGTAGTCTCAGGGTGGCCTTGAACTACCTGCGATCCTCCTACCTTTGCCTCCTGGGTGCTGGGATGGAAGGCATGAGCCACCATGCCTGTCTTTTAAACTCTGATCTTTTTTTTTTTTTTTTTTTTTTTTTTTGGTTTGAGGTAGGGTCTCACCACTCTGGCCCAGGCTGACTTGGAATTCACTATGGAGTCTCAGGGTGGTCTCAAACTCACAGCGATCCTCCTACCTCTGCCTCCCAAGTGCTGGGATTAAAGGCATGCGCCACCACGCCCTGCTTTTTGATCTCTATTTTTAGCTCTTGGAGTTCCAGGCCAGCTTGGGGCCACAGATAAAGTTTCCAGTCAACAAAAACAAAACAAAACAAAAAACTAGAAAACAGGCAGACAGTTGAAAGAAAGAAAAGAATAACGAAAAAACTTTAAAATGTGTTCTTTATAGAAAAAGACAAGCTACTGAAAATGCACAAGCTCACCTATAGAGGGAGGTGGTTTTGTTGGCCTTCACAAAACATGTTAGAAGTCCTCATCCATCCATCTTTCTTTCACCTGGTCTGCTTTTGAGCCACTGTCTTACTTATAACTGATTCTGGAGCTTGCAGAGCTTCTGGCATACCCATTCTAGCTTCACATGTGTGGGTCCCACTGGGGAATATAACCTGGGCCTACAGGCTTTGCAAGCATCAAGCACCTTTGACTACAGAGCCATTATCTCCAGCCAGCCTTCCTCCTGTTTCTTTCCTTTTTTATTTGATGAGAGAGAGAGAGAGAATGGGCACAACAGGGCCTCCAGGCAGGCCATGCTGGTGAAGACATCATGTGGCACTTGTTGTTTAGGCCATCCTCCCCGCTGTGCTAGACTTCACTATGTAGTCTCAGGGTGGCCTCGAACTCATGGACATCCTCCTACCTCTGCCTCCCAAGTGCTGGGATTAAAGGCATGTGCCACCACACCTGGCTTGACTTCTGCTTTTATTTGAGGGGAGGGAGAGGAGAGAAGAGCGACCCATCCTAGTGAGGTTAGCCAAATGCTTTCTTGGGACCGGGGTGCCATCTAGAGGTTGCTGTTTGAAACGTGAGATGGTGAAAGTCGGGAAAACAGTCCCTCACCCATACCAGCCACGCTCGTGCAGAGTTCACTCTGTAGCCCCAGAGGGGCCTGGAACTCATGGAAATCCTCCTAAGTCAGCATTTGGAGCGAGTGAGCACTGGAGTGAAAGGGCTTCGCCACCATGTTAGGCTGCTTTGTGATCTTTATCTAAATTACTATGTGTCCTTAAAAAAAAAAAAAAAGATATTTTCTGAATGGTCAACAGAGATAACCTGTAGGATTTTTCATTCTGTCCTCACACCCCCTCCTTACTGTTACTGCTACTTTCTTTTATTTTGTTTTCTTTCTCTTTTTTCTTCTTTTGGTTTTTGGAAGTAGAGTCTTACTCTAGCCCAGGATGACCTGGACTTTAGCCTATGTAGTCTCAGACTGGCCTTGAACTCATGGCGACTCTCCTACCTCTGCCTCCCGAGTGCTGGGATTCAAGGCGTGTGCCACCACACCCAGATTTTTACTTTCTTTTCTTATCTATCATTTATA
Source organism: Orientallactaga sibirica (assembly GCA_036365145.1). Classification (NCBI taxonomy): domain Eukaryota; kingdom Metazoa; phylum Chordata; class Mammalia; order Rodentia; family Dipodidae; genus Orientallactaga; species Orientallactaga sibirica. The sequence goes on from JAEOAD010002818.1 coordinate 12,871, forward strand.
GTTATTTATTTTAAGAGATGAGAAATGGTAGACCATGGAGACATACAGAGAGATGATTGATAGATAGATGATAGATAGATGATAGATAGATAGATAGATAGATAGATAGATAGATAGATAGATAGATGATACATAGATGATAAAAAGGAATGGATGAGAATGAACAAATGGTGAGTCTCCTACCACTGCAAATGAACTCCAGTCTCACGTTTAAGTACTGTTGTGGATGTGTGTGTGTGTGTGTGTGTGTGTGTGTGTGTGTGTGTGTGTGTGTGTTCTTCTTCCCTTCTTTTTTAAAGTATTTTAAATGTATTTTTATATTTGTTTATTGGAGAGAGAGAGAGAGAGAGAGAGAGAATGGGCACACCAGGCCTTCAGTCACTGCAAACAAACTCCAGATGCATGTGCCCCCTTATGCATCTGGCTTATGTATTTCGCTGGGCGAGGGGAGGGCGTTTGGTGTACATGCCAGCCTTCTACTGTCTCCTACATACTGTTGGTTCTGTAACTGGAGTTGCCCAGTACTCGTCAGAAACCGCTAAGAAAAAAAATGTTTACTTTTACACAGATGACTTGTAGGATTTTCATGTGGGAGAACTAATGCTAGGCTCTCCTGCCACTGCAAAGGGAACTAACTCAGGACACAAGTGCCACGTCATGTACCTGCTTTTACATGGTTAGTGGGGAATTGAACCCCACCTTTAAGTAACTATGAGATCAACCACGTCTATCTCCCCAGCCCATTCTTTATCCTCCTCCTCCTTCCTTTAACCACTGCTGTGATTCTTCTAGTTGCCCTGCAGTAAAATAAAACCGACATTTCTTAAAAACAGAGCTTGCTTTGTGATGGACATGGTATGTTTCTTCTGTCTCTCCTATGGATTTTTAGGTGAACACTCTTAAAGAAACAAGCACTCACAACGTGATGCCCGCATGTCAGAGTTCTTCACAATACGTTAGGAAGTGAAAAGAAAAAAAAAAGTCTTTTCCATTCTCTCTCTCTCTTTCTTTCAAGCAGGAGTGTGGGAATGCATAGTGCCACCCACCACTCCCATCCCGTCAGGAGTCTCTTGAGAGAGAGAGAGAGAGCCTTTACCTCCTACCCTGTCCTGTACATCACTGATGCATTGCCTCTGCCTGCGCTGCCCCCGCTACCCCTTCTTCCCATTCTTCACCGGCGAGGGGAGGGCGGTTGGGGTACATGCTAGCCTTGTCTGTGTCTCCTACATAATTTTCGGTTCCGCACCCACAGTGGGTCGGTACCCCAGACACGATTTCTGTATCCAGCAGGGACTCCCCAGAAACAGCTAAAAAGCAGATATCTTGTAGGGTTTTCAACTGGGAGAATGAATGCGGGGGCATCCCACCACTACAAACGGATGATATTTTCATCTTTTTATATTGTTTCTACTGATGGAAGTTGTCAGTTAACGAAGTCTTTTCCTCCCCCTTCCTTCCTTCCTTCCTTCCTTCCTTCCTTCCTTCCTTCCTTCCTTCCTTCCTTCCCTTCCTTCCTTCCTTTTCCTTCCAGGAGAGTTTAATGGGAGAGTGTGAGGACTGAGGGGCTGGTTTCTGTTCTCTCAGGCTGTCTGACAACTTCATTCATTGAGCTCTATCTACTACTTTTGGTCTGGCAAGGTGGCTCAGTGGTTAAGGTGCCTGCCAGCGGAGCCCAAGGACCCAGGTTCGAATCCCCAGGTCCCAAAGCACAAAGCGGTGCGTGTGGTCCCTGGGAGGATGTGGCATGCGACGGTCCCATTCTCTCTCAACACTAAATGGTGAAATGATAAAACGAACAAATAGATATACATAATCAATCAATGAAACAACAAATAAATAATTATGATAAATGAATATAATGAATGAATAAGGATAAATATTAAACAAACAAATATAAATAATAAAAATAGCAGGGCATGGTGGTGCACGCCTTTAATCCCAGCACTGGGAGGCAGAGGTAGGAGGATCACTGTGAGTTCGAGGCCACCCTGAAACTACAAAGTTAATTCCAGGTCAACCTGGCCCAGAGTGGTGGGACCCTACCTCGAAAAACAAAAATTCAAAAACAAAAAAAAAGAAAAAACAAAATAATAAAAATAAAACAATAAATGCATATGATAAATAAATATTATAAACAAATCAGTATAAATATTAAGTAAATGAGTATAACCAATAAATAAGAAAAGCAATAAGTAAATATATATATAAATAAATATAATAAACAAATAAGGGTGACTATTAAATAAATGAACATAAATGATAAATAAATTAATACACATAATAAATAAAATAATAAATAAATATAATAAACAAATAAGGATTAAATACTAAATAAATGAATATAAATAATAAATAAATATATAAATAAATAAATATAATAAACAAATAAGGATAAATATTAAACACACGATTATAAATAATATATAAATACATATAAATAATCAATTAATAAATATAAATCAATGTATAAGCATAAATATTAAATAAATTTGTACAAATAAGTCAACATAATAAACAATAAATACTAAATCAATGAATATAACTAATAAGTAAATATAGAACAATAAATTAATATGATAAGTAAGTAAATGTAATAAACAAATCAGTATTAATATTAAGCGAAAATAAATAATAAATAAAACAATAAATAAATATGATAAATAAGGATAAATATCAAAAATGAATATAAATAATAAATAAATAAAACAAATAAATATAATTACTAAATTAGTATAATAAACAAAGCAGTATAAATATTAAATAAAGAAATATTAAAAATAAATAACTATAATAAACAAATAAGGATGAATACTAAATAAATGAATGTAAATAATAAATAAATATCAATAATAAAGAAATAAAGACAAATAATAAATAAATTTAAATAGCAAATAAATCTAAATAATAATAAATAAATGTAAATAATAAATGAATAAATAACTGTAATTTTTTTTTGTTTGTTTTTTGTTTTTGAGATAGGGTCTCACCACTCTGGCTCAGGCTGACCTGGAACTAACTTTGTAGTCATCTCAGGGTGGCCTTGAATTCACAGTGATCCTCCTACCTCTGCCTCCTGAGTGCTGGGGTTAAAGATGTGTGTCACCATGCCTGGCAATAACTGTAAATTATTAAAGGAAGAAATAAAGATAAAGAAATCTTAAAAGGCCATATGGCTGGCATCCTGGCTCAAGGCCTGTCCAGTGCACAACCTCTCTGTGTGTCTAATAAGTAAATAAATGAAAATACATATCTAAAAAATACTTTAGTTACTTATTGATTAGAGAGAGAGAAATAGAGAGGGACAGAGAGACTCAGAAGAGAGGAGGGAATGGACACGCCAGGGCCTCCAGCCACTGCAAACAAACTCCAGACACATGCACCACATTGTGTATCTGGCTTACGTGGGTCCTGGAGAGTCGCACCTGGATCCTTAGGTTTCGCAGGCATGTCCCTTAACTGCTGAGCCATCCCTCCAGCACGAGTTTATTTGTTTATTATTATTATTATTATCATCATCATCATCATTATTATGATTACCATTGAGGTCAGGTGTGGCTCTAGGCCAGTCTGACCCGTAATCCACTCTGTCGTCTCAGGCTGGCCTCAAACTCATGGCTACGACCCTCCTCCTCCTTCTAAGCAAGTTGACTGCAATTTTCTTATTTTTTATTTTATTTTATTTATTCTATTATTTATATAATAATTTATCATTTTATTTAAATTTTATTTTGGTATTTATAATTTATCTTATTATTTATTATTTTATTGCTTTATTTTACTTTTTAATTTAATTTAATTTATTTTATTATTTATTTAATTTTCTATTTCATTATTTATTATTTTATTTTACTTTTTAATTTAATTTTATTATTTATTATTTTATTTTTATTATTGGTATTGTTATTATTATTAATATGGTTTTTTGAGGTCGGGTGTGGCTGTAGGCCAGGCTGACCCAGAACCCACTGTGTGTTCTCAGGATGCTCTTGAACTCACGGCCCGACCAAAGCCTGAGTAAAGGCAAGACCAGCTGCGACAAAAACAAGTTAAACATCTTTTCCCAGGTCCAACTCTTTGGCTCCAAGAAGAGGCACAGAAGGCACAGAAGAAGACCAGGTGGGGCTTTTGCCTTTTGACATGTCCCCCCTTAGATTGGAGGACAGTGGAGGGGTTGGGGTGGCCATGTAAGGGGAGTTTGAAGCCCAGCTTGTGGGGATGAGGCCGCCTAGCTGGTGTGCATGCATGCGAAGGCAATGGCTTTTTTGCCTTTGTCACTGTAATGGGCTTGCTGCAGTGCAATTGCCCTGGGACAGGAGCAGAGACCCAAAGCATATCCTATCCTGGATGTATCCCCTGAGCATCAGACATGTAGTGTGTGTGTGTGTGTGTGTGTGTGTGTGTGTGTGTGTGTGTGTGTGCGCCTGTGTGCTTCCCAGGCTTTGGGAAGGCATGACCGGGACAAGCAGTCAAATGTGTACCTTGCAAATTGCCTGAGGGGAGCTGAGTGGACATCATTCCTGCTCTCTGTGTTTGGTCCTATGAAGGCAGGCCAGCTTCTTCTCAGTGAACCTGAAGCTGTCTGCTACACCCCCATCGTTGCCTGAAGGGAAAAATGGAGGAAAGTAGATCTAAGCACTAAAGACTACTTTCAGAACTACATAGCTACAGACAGCTAAGTCATAGACAAGGCTTTTGATATTAAGGACTGAAGAGCTTTACACATTTTAAGAATGCTTCCTAGGCCAAGAAGAGGAAATCATCTTCCATGATTCTTCCAAAGCTCTTGGTTCCTAAGATTAAAGACCCTCTATGTCAGATGAGTTTTCTGTTTTTGCAAACTCCTGTATTACCGTGTTGATATTAAAGTTTCATAATGAATCCCAGATGCCCTTTCATGCATAAGATTCTATATTTTATTTTAATTTATTTATTGACTCGAGAGACTGAGAGAGAGAAATAGGCAGATAGAGTGAGAGAAAGAGAATGGGCGTGCCAGGGCCTCCAGCCACTGCATATGAATTCCAGATGCATGCACCACCTTGTGCACCTGGTTTATGTGGGTCTGGGGAATTGAACCTGGGTCCTTTGGCTTTGCAGGCAAGGGCCTTCACTGCTAAGCCATCTCTTCTCTCCAGCTCTATGCATGCATTCTATTTAAAACAACAATCCAAATGAAGGAATATATTTTACTAGAATTAAATAATCAACATAAATACATAGTGATTAATAATAAAACATTCCTCAAATTATATTACAAAGTGATGTTTGGGGAAGGCATTAATGGAAGTATATTACTCTGTTTTCTTTGGAACAATGGGCACTATTAAAGGGAAGTTTTGCCAGTCAACTTTTTTTTTTTTTTTTGGTTTTGCGAGGTAGGGTCTCACTCTGGTCCAGGCTGACCTGGAATTAACTATGTAGTCTCAGGGTGGCCTCGAACTCTCAGCAATCCTCCTACCTCTGCCTCCCGAGTGCTGGGATTAAAGGCATGCGCCACCACGCCCAGCACCCTGTCAACTTTTAATGTCTAGTTCCAAATACAAAAAATATATATGTATTTTGACCTGGTGTTCATATATCTTTTCTGGAAAGGAAAAGTATAAAAAGAATTGAGGGTTCATTGTTCTGTGTGTCTTACTAAGTGTGCTATGCTAAACACATCAAGATAACACTGTATGTAATCATCTTAGGAAATATACAACACACACATGTACACACCAAAACCTAGGCTCCATTTGTTACTATGGATCTTTAAATATAGGTCTAATTATTCCATTCCTACCTATGCATAGCTTCTGCCTTTCATTGCCTTATAACTCCCACTGAAAATGCATGACATTTCTGTGTACTAATGACATCGGAAAACTATTAAAGAACATAGCCTGATGATGATAATCTGTGTTTAGTCAGAGTAATGCACAGAATGGTAAGTCAATCAAAGGTGCATATTATCACAACTTGATTCACACACATGGAAATTATCTCAAAAGAAATAGCAGATTAGTGGTGCTTGACTCTAGGCTTGATGTTAAGAGAGAGGGGAAGTTGAGGGGCCAACTTCACTTCCCCATTTAGGGTATGTATACAGAAACCACCACAAAAACAGAACGCTTAATGATTAATCTATCAATATGAAAGTATAGCCATTCAAATTTATATATATTTACTCCCTCAAGCCAAACAAGTTTTGGCATTCATTTTAACTCATTAATTAAATGAGTGGAGTAGGATTATAGGTTGTATTTTTCAACTGTCAGTCATTTGTATAGCACTTCATTAATCTGTATTACTTGTATTACACTTTTCTTCTTTTCAATTTTTCTTTTCATCTGACTTTCACATTGAATTCAATATAATTGTTTTTTTCTGTTATTTTAACTTAAAATGGTAAGCAAGAACATGATAACAAATGATTTCATAGTTTCCCAAATATATCCATTTCTAAAAGCATGTTTGATGTTATACATTTAAGCTTATGTCACCTGGATTTATTATAATAGCGTCAGTCCAATAAAACTTCATAATGTGCAAATTAGAACTTATAATTCATTCATTCATTCATTCATTCATTCATTCATTCATTTATTTTTTGGTTTTTCCAGGTAGGGTCTCACACTAGTCCAGCTGACCTGAAATTCACTCTGTAGTCTCAGGGTGGCCTTGAACTCACAGTGATCCTCCTACCTCTGCCTCCTGAGTGCTAGAATTAAAGGCAAGCACCACCATGCCCAGCTAAATTATTTATTTTTTTGAAAAGAAAACAAATGATAGGCATTTCATAATGACGGTGTATTGTATCTGCTTTGGGTACAATGAAGGCTATTTTAAATGGATAAGTTTCCCTTTCTCTTCAAATCTGTGATAATATTACCAGTTATATATACCAATTCTCTAATTTTCTTTAAAATAATATCTTTATTAATTAGCCTGTTAGAGAAATAACTCTATCTTAAGTGATGAAGAAGTGTGGCTATAGAGTAGAATACAGCAAACACTGCGTGCCAACTAGGTGCACAGCTCTAAGAAAATGATCCTTTTAATGTAGAAAGCAGCTGTTTTCAGTAGACACAAAGAGAATAAGTAATAAGGAAATGCATTCATTAACAACTTCAAAAGTATGATTGAAATGGAAGAATGTTTTAGTATTTATTAAATATGTTTTTAAAAAATGCAAGTAATTGCTTTCTCCCTGAAATTATTTTCATCCTGCCCTTCAATCTGTGAAGAAACAGTCCAGAATTAGAGAAACCAAAGCTATGCTGACCAAGGTGATACATGTTTGAAATGCTAGCACTACGGAGGATGAGGCAGGGAGACTGCCCACAGTTCAGCATGGCCAGTCTGAGCTACATAGCAAGTATCACACCAGTCAAAGAAAGAAGCAAGACCTTGTCTCAAAATAAAATAGATAAACTAAAACAACAAAGCCTGCAGAAAGGTAGTGGTTATCTCTAAGTTTTTCTCTGATATAACTTATTCATTATTTTTATCTACTAGACTAACATCTTGACACAGCTTGGACAGGTTTTATGAAATACTGATTCTATCTTGAATGTCTGAAACAAATATTGGACTAATATGGATGACCAGCCATATCACATTTAGTGCTGTCTTCTAGGTTTTAGGGATTTTTGTTTGTTTGTTTTGCATGTGTGTTTTTTTTAATTTTTTGTTGTTTATTTTCATTTATTTATTTGAGAGTGACAGACTGAGAGAGAAAGAGGCAGATAGAGAGAGAGGGAATGGGCACGCCAGGGCCTCCAGTCACTGCAAACGAACTCCAGATGCATGTGGCCCCCTTGTGCATCTGGCTTACGTGGGTCCTGGGGAAATGAGCCTCAAACCGGGGTCCTTAGGCTTCATAGGCAAGCGTTTAACCGCTAAGCCATCTCTCCAGCCCTGCATGTGTGTTTTTGAATCAGGCTTCACAAAAATTTGGAGTTCATAAGGAAAAATACATGTTCTGCTAGTTAATTCATACCATTATTCAGGAGTAGATAAGACCATATATAGATGGCTGATGTTTTATTTTTGCTTTTCTTCCTCCTACCTCTTTCAAGCTGTTGGAATTTAAGAATTTTATTTTATTTATTTATTTTTGTTTGTTTGTTTTTCGAGGTAGGGTCTCACTCTGGCCCGAGATGACCTGGAATTAACTATGTAGTCTCAGGGTGGCCTTGAACTCAAGGTGATCCTCCTACCTCTGCCTCCCAAGTGCTGGGATTAAAGGCGTGTACCACCACGCCTGGCTAAATTTTATTTTTTTATTAAAATAAAACTCAGAGAGTGGTTAGAAAAGAATGCAAAAAAAACCCAAAAAACAAGAAAAATCTCAATCTCTCTTCATTTTCTCCCTCTGCCTCATTATTTTAACTCTTATGTTAAAGGTTGCTTTAAGAAAATTGAGAAGAGGGCCAGGCATGGTGGTGTGCACCTTTAATCCCAGCAATTGGGAGGCAGAGGTAGGAGGATTGCCATGAGTTTGATGCCACCCTGAGACTACATAGTGATTTCCAGGTCAGACTTGGAAGAGAAGGTGCTTTCCTGAGGATCGGGTAAAAGAAATCAAAACATTGGAGATGGGCTAGAGCTAAAAGAGACTGGGCTGTGTATTTCCCAAATACTGCCTATGGCAAACCCTTCAAGCTCACTGCGTGGATTCCCAAACCCAACCCGCTAGAGATGAGGGGGCCTAGAGAGAAAAGGGGGTTTGGCTCCCAAAAATTGGCATGATATGAAAAGTCAGCAAAAACCACTGGGTGGCAGCATGGTGTTCAGCTCTGTAGTGGCTGCCCCTGCCCCTGTAGCAGGGGCTGAGCCCATCTGTCACCTCTTCTGAGTGGCTGGCAACAAGTGTGGCCATGCAAAATACCTCAGTGGGTGGGGGCTTTATGTCACTCAGACTGGGGAAGGGGTCTGGCGAACTTCCAAGGGCTCCAGCCCAGGCTCCCACTGGCCAGCTAAGAGTCAGACACTCAGGGAAGAACCCAACCCCACTCCTCCCCTTCCCAAAAGCGGAGCCAAGCGCAGCTCCTTGAATGCAACTCCCTCATGCCAGGGCTCTTCCTGCATCACTGTTCACTGCCAAAGCTCTGTCCAGAGGGACAAACGAGGGCACCAGCTCTGGGCACCAGGGCAGGACCTTAGGTCTCTACAGGTGTTAGGCTGAGTGACCCTCGGGGCATTTGGGGGATGGGTTGGGTGGGGGAGGCCTGCTGGCGACAATCAGTAGCTGGGCTCCCTGAAGGAGGGGACTGACCTTCCAGGAAGAGGGCCGCCCTGAGGCTGTTGTGCTCTGAGGGAGGGAGGGGAAGGGGGCCTGTGGAGATGAATTCACATCCTGTGACTGCGCCTCACCCAGAGCAGCAGGAACAGCAACGGGGATGATGCGAGGATGTTACCTGTTTGATCATTGCCCGAAAGCTGGCACTGGCCAACTTTTGCGATCATCAGGCCAAGAAGTTTCAGGACTGGTGGAAGCGGACAGGGAGGGGGTCAGGGCCGGAGCGCGCTCGCCCGTGCTGCCTCGTCCCCCGCCCGCGCCCGTGGCCTCTCTCCCGAGGGACCACCCCCCCCCGCCCCCGCGCCCGCGCTCTCGCTCCCCCTCCCTCCTCAGGCACTCTCCACATGCGCACATGGTGGGGGATGCCTCGCGACTCCCACGGGAGAGGCTTGGACTTGCCCAGTGTCCTCGGGGCTCAGGGCCACAAGCACGCCTGAGGGCAGCCCGGTCTCCTCAGCCTGCCAGTCAGTGTAGCCTGCTCTCCCCGCCCGGGGCTGTGGCGTCCGCTCGGACCCAGACTACCAGCCGCCTGCAGGCGCCGGTCCATGGCCCTCCTCGGCGGAAACTTGAGCCCGAGCCCAGCACTGGCCAAGAAGAGCCCAGGCGGGTGGCGGCGCAGAGTTGGGGCCCGAGGTGAACCCACCATTGGCCCCAAAAGAAGGGGTGGTGTGGGCATCATGGCCGTGGCGCCGGCTGTCACCGCTTGCTCCTCGTCAGAAGAGACAAGCGGCGAGCACGAGAAATCCACTGCCTGCCGGTGTGTCCGCAGCCCGAGCAAAGGCAGGACCAGCTGCGACAAAAACAAGGTAAAGGTCTTTCCCGGTCCAACTCTGGCTCCAAGAAGAGGCGCAGAAGGAGACGAGGTGGGAAGGGGCTTTTGTCTTTTGACATGTCCCCCCTTAGATTGGAGGACGGTGGAGGGGTTTGGGCGGCCACGTCAGGGGAGTTTGAAGCCCAGCTTGTGGGGATGAGGCCGCCTAGCCGGTGTGCGTGCGTGCGAAGGCGGTGGCTTTCTCTTCTCTGTCACTGTAATGGGCTTGCTGCAGTGCAACTGCCCTGGGACAGGTGCAGAGACCCAAAGCATATCCTGAACTCTTCTGTTAAAAGTTGCTTTAAGATAACTAAGAAGAGGGCCAGGCGTGGTGGCACAAGCCTTTAAACCCAGCACTCGGGAGGCAGAGGTAGGAGGACTGCCATGAGTTCGAGGCCACCCTGAGGCTGCATAGTGATTTCCAGGTCAGCCTGGGCTAGAGTGAGACCCTACCTCAGAAAAGAAAAAAGATAAGAAGAACTGGAGGTGACTCAGTGGTTAGAGGCCCTTGCTTGTAAAGCCTGTTGGCCTAAATTGGTTTCCCCAATACCCAGGTAAAGCCAAATGCACATAGTGACACATATATTTAAAGTTTATTTGTAGAGCGAGAGACCTGGCATGCCCATGCATGCACGCTTTCTCTTTCTCTCTACTCACAAATAATTTTTAAAATATACCAAAACGACAACAAAGAAGGTTTAGAATATTGTAAAATCATGAAGTTCTAGAAATAATTCTGAATTTCATTTATCATTATTTTCCATTAGATTTTACTATGATCAAACCTGGTTTCAGACCTACATTTGTTTTATAGTTGTCAAGTAATGCATAGTAATATATCTTTAAACCAAACCATAAGGAAAAATTTGGTTTTAAGCTTTCAGATTTTTTAATGATGGGCTTATATAATGGGATTGTGATTTGTTACTTCTCAAAAACAATTATCATGTTTCATTGTACAGTTTTCTATCAATCTACGAGTATTTTGAGCGCCTGCTGTGAGCAAGGCATCTTCAAAAAATATGACATATACTCGACATACTCAAGATATTACACTTATTACCTGTACATTGCATTGTCAGATATTAGTACAGAATCCTGGCTTGAAATCTGTGCAATTAGTTTCCTTTATCTCACGTAATAAAAGGGCCCAGCTATACTATGACAAGTATTGAATAAAGCACCACCAGTGGCTTGTGGTGGGAGCACTTGTACTTTGAACTGTACACTATGTCCTAGCACCTCTTTGCTTAGTACCCTGATTTTAAGAGAAAGATATACTGTAGGCTCAACAAGGAGTACTTCCTTCCTCATTAATATTTTTCATCCATGTTATCCTATCTACTGCAGAGACTATGTATGCACAGAAACGAGTGATCCCGAGAACACTCTTCTTAAGCATGCACTGACATCTCTATATTTTTGTGTATGGAAATAACGGACCAATTTATCATCCTCAGTAAACTTACAAAACTGGATAAAAATTATCAGCCTTAGTCCATGACTCTTGAGAGAAAGGTGCACAGACTATTTTCAAAAGATGTGTGTGATAAGCATTATGCTTTAAAAATGTACTGTCTTCTTTTTGTTCATGGTGTGGGAGGGAGTAAACAGCTAGTAGTGGGAGGACACCCACTGGTTGTCTCCAGTGAGTGGTGTGTGGTTGTGAGGAGAGCTTGGGTGTAAATTTCATGCACTCAGACCTTAAAATGAGGAGATGAAGGCCTCATTGGCACCATTTGGATTCCCACTTGTAACTATTTTGCAGGAAAAAATTGATAAAATCTACCTTCTTTTTGAGTCAGTGTCTTACTCTAGTGTGGGGTGTCCTGGAACTCACTCTGTAGCCCCAGGCTGACCTGCCTCAGAGTTGCAAGTGCTGGGATTCAAGGCATGCACCACAAAACCTGCCTCCTTGTTTTTATTGATTTAATCTTTGTTCTTCAAGACTAAAAGCTAGACCCCTCTCAAGACTGACTTGGAAAATTTCTGTTCTTTAATAAAATCTTCTCTGGGAGAATACGACTTATTATTACAAGGTTTAGATATGTTTGGGGGGTTGGGTTGGAAATTGTATAGATTATTGTCGGGAGCCATTTGATGTTGACTTAACTTCTGTTTGACAATGGGCTAAAGATAAGCAGAACGTTTAGCCAAGCAGTTACCTGCTCAGAATATGGAAATTGAGTAGGAAGTGTTCCTTTGATCTAAAGGCAAAGATTTAACTGTTTTGTGATGCGTTTTTCTGAGAAATCCTGTATTTACCATTTGTTCCATTTGCATCCTTGTGCTCTGAGAAGAAGTATAAAAACGCTAAACTAAATAAAGTTGGGGCCTAGGTATTGATGGACAGCCCTCCCAAGTTCATCTTTTGTCTCTCTTGTCATTCTTTTTCCTTAATCCTCACTCCCCACTCAGCTACTGTTTGAATCTGCCAGTGGGCTCTGGAAGATTATTTAAATGAAGATATTGGACCAATAATGTCTCTTCTAAGAGTATAGGATTCACTTCCCAACTGACTGATATCTCTGACCTTGGCAGTATAAATTTGGTCAACTACCTAAGGAAGCAGTTTAAAAGCTTAGTTTTTGACTGGAGAGATGGCATAGTGGTTAAGGTACTTGGCTACAAAGCCAAAGGTTTGAGGATCTATTCCCTAGTACCCATGGAAGCTGGATGCACAAGGTGCCCCGTGCATCTGAAGTTCACTTGCTGCAGCTGAAGACCCTGACATGCCCATTATCTCTCTCTCTCTCTCTCTGCCTCTTTGTCACTCTCTCTCAAATAAATAAATTTAAGAAAAAATTATTTAAAATAGCTTATTTTTATAAAGGATGATGCTCTTTAATGTGTGAAACAATTCCTGGTGGTAGATCACCCCAGAAGCATCAATAGTCCTCATTCTGATTCTATAAACTAGGGTACTGAGTCTAGAGTCTTCCATTATACCTGGAGTGTTTGAGAATATGTACTTATAGCCCCAGTTAAATGACTGTAATGGAAACCATGAGTCAAGTACACTAGAAGGTACAATGAGGCTTTAGTTTTTGTGTGGCTACATGTCTATGTATATACTTGTCCAGTCCGTACTACCTTTAGGGAGCCAGATTCTCCTGTGGAACACATTGGAAAACTATGAAATCAAGAAGTGTAACCTTTTCACTTTCTGTGAATTTTCAGCTCTGTTTAACCCCATCCCTGTGGGTCTTCAAGTGGTGGCTATTGAAGGAGTTCAAACCAAGCTGTATTTGGCAGTGAATAGTGAGGGACACTTGTACACCTCGGTAAGTCTGTGTGCATGCTTTCACTATCCTGTTTTTCCTCTGCTATGAAATAAAACGTGCTGTCTGTGTTTTCCGTTCAGATTTTGGTGAGGAGATGAATATTGGTTTGTATGAAAATAGGTTGGTTTGAAAAGGCAAGATGAACTAATTAATCATTTAAAGTTAACATGTGTAATCTAAAATCAAAAATTCACTGAAAAGTTTTCATACAGTGACATTGGGTTATACATATCATAAAATGGTCTTCTGGCTTTGTGGTTTTAGGAAACAAAACTACTTCTTACCTATATAAACAAATATTTTCCACCTTTATCCCTAAATGAACTAAAGAGATCACTCTCTCTCTCGCTCTCTCTCTCTCAAATCAGCTCTAAGACACAAAGACCAGTACTAGAAGTGCTTTTAAGGATTTGTTGCTCATCTGTTCAATTAGCACAGTTGCCATCTGTCTCTGCTTATTTTCAATTTTTCAAATTATTTTAATTTAAAAAATTATGGAATACAGTGTCATAATTCAGTGAGTATACAGTGTGTAACGATCAAATCAGGGAAATAAGCATTTCCATCTTTTTAAATACTTTGTAAATAATTTTTTATTAATATAACCATTTCTCATGTACTTTGTGCTATTTCAGTACATTTATACAATATTCACTAATTGTATCAGGATAATTAATATTTCTTGTCTTTAACACCATTTTCTGGTGCTTTCAGTCTCCTATTAATTCATGATATATCCACACTACATTTTTTTCAAGAACAAGTTAACCTATTTCTTCATAAAAACTCCCAGGAACGTTTTATCAGGTGGATTTATTAACAATATAGGCCAAAAATGAGTAAATAACATGAGGCCAAATTAATCATTTTAAAGCATATTGACATTTAATTGTAAGCATAGTGGTAAAGTTAAGATTTTATTTTTTTTTTTTTTTTGAGGTAGGGTCTTGCTATAGCCCAGGCTGATTTGCAATTCACTATTTAGTCTCAAACTGGCCTCAAACTCACAGCAATCCTCCTCCCTCTTTGTGAGTAAAGGTATACATCACCATGTTCAATGATTTTTTTTTTTTTTTTTAACATTGACTGATTAATTGCAAATGTATAACATTGTAAGGCCTGGCTGTCTAGATAGCACTGTTCAGTAGAGCTTTCCACAATCATGGTGATATTCTGTATTTACAGTTCCCAGGGATTTTTTGTTTGTTTGTTTTGTTTTTCAAGGTATGATCTCCCTCTAGCCCAGCCTGACCTGGAATTCACTATGTATTCTCAGGGTGGCCTCAAACTTGCTGCAATCTACATACCTCTGCTTGTAGAGTGCAGGGATTAAAGGTGTGTGCCACCATTCCCAGTTCAATATTTTGTTTTTATAAGTAGATCTAGTTTGATTTTATAAAACACTATCAAATATATAAAAATATATAGAAAATTGCTTTGCAAACTGGCTACCAAGTAGCCTTAAATGGGTTAATCTCTGTGCCTTGGTGGGTGTATTTTAAGTCTACTTTAGTGTTTAGCTCTCAGCAGCATAGAAAATTTTGCAGAAGAGGGAGGGTGGAAGGATTGTAAGAGCCACGTCGTGGGAGGTAATATCCAGAGCATTGTCCCCACCACAAACAATGAATGACTGCTGTTCTCACAACTCATAACACACAACCCCATGGTGAACACCGAACACCAGCAATACCACTGAGGAAGGCCTCAGTGGAATGGGGGCAGGTCAGAAAGGAAATCATGGTACCAACACATGATGCAATCATACAAAGTATCTAGCTAGCACTACACACACACACACACACACACACACACACACACACACACACACACACATATGGAGAGAGAGAGACAGCATAGAAATGATTTCCTCAAGCTGCCAATAAAACTCTTAATCTGCAATCAGTTTTTCTCTCTCATTTTTCACGAAATTTACTTCAAAGCCAGATACCTAGAAAGAGTCTTGGCAGACATGGTGGAAACTGTGGAGTATCTTTGCTTTTCAGGGCCACAATGGGAAGGAGAAATGATAGATAATCACTACCACAAAGGGCCATTCATCACCCTGTATCTCAAACCCTGTTTACTGCCAGCATTCTTGTCAACACCATTTCATTCATGTCATATCATTTTTTAATTTTTATTATTGTTGTTATTACTATTATTATTATTTTTTGGTTTTCCAAGGTCGGGTCTCACTGTAGCTCAGGATGACCTGGAATTCATTATGTAGTCTCAGGGTGGCCTCTAACTCAAGGCAATCCTCATACCTCTGCCTCCCCAGTGCTGGGATTAAAGGCATGTGCCACTATGCCCTGCTATTCCTTCCTCCCTCCTTCCTTCCCTCCCTCCCTCTCTCTCTCTCTTTTTCTTTCTTTCTTTCTTTCTTTCTTTCTTTCTTTCTTTCTTTCTTTCTTTCTTTTTCTGTCTCTCTCCCTCCCTTCCCCTCTTCCTCCCTCCCTCCCTTCCTTCCTTAGTTTTTTCCTTCCTTCCTTTCTTCCTTCCCTTCCCTTCCCTCCATGCCCCCT
The DNA here is from genome assembly GCA_036365145.1 of Orientallactaga sibirica. Lineage (NCBI taxonomy): Eukaryota > Metazoa > Chordata > Mammalia > Rodentia > Dipodidae > Orientallactaga > Orientallactaga sibirica. The sequence goes on from JAEOAD010002818.1 coordinate 28,774, forward strand.
CCCTTCTGCTCCCCTCCTTTCCCACCTCTCCTCTCCCCTTCCCTTCCCTCCAGGATGACCTGGACATTACCTCATGCTTTCACAAAACTGAACAGTTAATTTCTGCATCTCCTTGAGGCATTAAAAAAAGTATGCCCTTTTCTTAGCCTCAATTCAGTGTCCTCAATAATGATCCCTTAATATCACTCTGCATTGTTATCCAGAGGGCTTGTGGGAGCTGGGCATAGTGATGCAAGCCTGTGAACCCAGCACTTGGGCGGCGGAAGCAGGTCAGGAGTTCAAGGCAAGCCTGGTCTGCAAGAGAACCTTTCTCAAAACAAAACAAAAACAGTGCTGATGGCCAGGCATGGTGACACATGCCTTTAATCCCAGCACTCAGGAGGCTGAGGTGGGTGGATTGCTGGGGGTTCAAAGCCATCCTGAAACTACATAGTGAATTCCAAGTCAGCCTGGGCTAGAGCGAGACCCTACCTCAAAAAAATAAAAATAAAATAAAATAAAAATTAAAACAAAGCTAGGCGTGGTGGCATATGTCTTTAATCCCAGCATTAGGGAGGCAGAGGTAGGAGGATCACCGTGAGTTCAAGGCCACCCTGAGACTACATAGTGAATTCCAGGTCAGCCTGGGCTAGAGTGAAACCCTACCTGACAAAACCAAAAGAATACAAAATAAAAACAAACAAAATATAAACAAGGCCGGGGAGATATTTGGTGAAGTGTTTGCCTCCCAAGCATAAGAACTTGAGCTGTGTCCCCAGGACCCATGTGAATGTTTGTTGTGGTTGCTGTATCTGTCCAGGTGGAGTCAGAAGGAGCCCTGGATCTCACTGGCCGACCAGTCTAGTCTAGTTGGTGAGCTCCAGACCATTAAGAGACCCTGTCACAAAGGCATGGCTAAGACACCTGAGCAGAACTCCTCAGTTCCCTTCTGGCATACAAAAAAAGGGGGGGGGGCTGGAGAGATGGCTTAGTGGTTAAATGCTTGCCTATGAAACCTAAGGACCCCGGTTCAAGGCTCGATTCTCCAGGACCCACGTAAGCAAGATGCACAAGGGGGTGCATGCATCTGGAGTTCGTTTGCAGTGACTGGAGGCCCTGGCGCACCCATTCTCTCTCTCTCTCTCTCTCTCTTTCTCTCTCTCTCTCTCTACCTGCCTATTTCTGTATCTCTCTCTCACTCAAATAAATAAATAAATATATTTTAAAAAACCACTTGTGACAATTAATGTTTTCACCACTTTAAAAAAATCAAAAAAGCAACAACAACAAAACCACACACAACCCCATGTAGTAGCTTATTACTATCCTTATAGACACAGCCTGGGACTTCCCCAACATTGCCATGTCTCGGTACTTTAAGCATTACAGTGAATGTTTTCCAGTCAGTAAGGAATTGTTAAAGATGACGTATCAATCATATTTGGATCTAGAAGTTTCTATAGCAATTATTAGGACACTGAAAACTGGGGATGGGGCATAGTTCAGTGGAAAGGACTTGCCTGACACATTCAACACTCTGGACTCCCTAGTACTGCAAAAAAGAATATCTATAGGGCTGAAGAAATGGCTCAGCAGTTCATGTTCTTGCTGCAAAGCCTAACAACCTGGGTTCAATTCCCCAGTACCCATGTGTATTAGTCAGGGTTCTCTAGAGGAACAGAACGGATAGAATGAAATGTATTAAAAGGGAATTTATTCGATTAGCTTACACAGTCCAGCAATAGCAGATGGCAGGTCTGAGAGTCAAGAAACCCGGTAGCTGCTCAGTCACGAGGCTGGAGGCCTCAGCATTCCCAATCTGGCACTGAAGGCCTGGAGGCTTCCTGGAGAGATGCTGCTCTTCAGTCCACCCTGGTCTTCAGTCCACACTGGAAAGCAGCAACACCAAGCAGCAAGTACCAAGCGGAAAGCACCAAGCAGCAAGCACCCAATGGCAAGCAGCGAGCAGCACTGGCAGCCAGGTGGGAGGGAGAGAGCCTTTCTTCCCAGAGCTTCTTTTTATCAACCAGCCCCTCCTCCAAGAGGGGCCGCCCACTCTGGGCCGCCCACTCTGGGGGAAGGGCTCACCCCTGGGGGAAGGATTCTTCCTTTAGTTAATCCTTACTAGAGGCAGTCTCAGAGACACACTTATGAGGAATGTCTGTGGGTTCCTAAACAAATCAAGTTGACACAAACTTAACCATCACACCATGTAAGCCAGATGCATGAAGTGGCACAGGCATTTGGAGTTCCTTTGTAGTGAATGAAGGCCCTGGTGCTCCCATTCAGTCTCTGTCTCTCCTTCTCTGTCTCTGTAGCTCCTTGCATGCAAATAAATAATAAAATACACTTTTTAGCCTAATGTGGTGGCATGCAGCTTTAATCCCAGCACTCAGGAGGCAGAGTCAGGAGGATCATTGTGAGTTCAAGGCCACCATCAGATTATATATAGTTTTGGTTTGGTTTTCGAGGTAGGGTCTCACTCTAGCTCAAGATGACCTGGAATTCACTCCGTAGTCTCAGGGTGGCATTAAACTTACGATGATCCTCTTACCCCTGCCTCCCAAGTGCTGGGATTAAATGTGTGCTTCAATGTGCCTGGCTAAAATATATATATATATATTATTTTTTTTGGAGAGAGACAGAGAGAGACAGAGAGAGAGGGAGAGGAAGACAGATAGATGGGCGTGCCAGCAGCCTCTCAGCTGCTGTGAAAGAAATCCAGATGTGTGCACCTCCTTGTGGTCAAGTTTGGCATTGCGCCCTTGCCTCACTTTGCATCTGGCTAAACATGGGACCTGGAGATTGGAACCGCTGGAGATTGGAACCAGCGTTCTTAGGCTTAGGAGGCAGGCGCCTTAACCGCTAAGCCATCTCTCCAGCCCCTAAAATATATTTTTTTATAAAAAAGAATACATATAATTAAGAGGCAAATAGTAAGATCCTACCTTCTACAACCTCACTATGCGCCTGTCAAGCCAGAAGCCTGTGTCACTGTTACTCTGTAATGAGCTATAGTTCTCTGCTTCCAATTGTTTTGATTTAGTCAAAAGGAAAAGAAAAAAAGAAAAGACTGACATTGAATTTCCATCTCAGATCTAGAGAAGCCTTCCTACATTCTGAGGTGTCAACTATTTTTAGAATGAGTGTGCATAGATGATGGGAATTAATCAGTAAAAAGAACTTTAGCCAGAGGTGAGTTGCAACACTGCAGAACTCTGTGGAAGGAGCGAGACCCCCGTGTCCCTTATCTCCCAGAGCTCTCATTTGGAGTGAGCCACAACACAGATTTCAGATCTTCCTTGAACTCTCTTCCCTGGGAAGGACTCATTTTCAGTAAACAAAGCCTTCACTGTTGTTGAGAATCACAATTTTAAGATCATCCATATGAGCACACAACTAGGCCTTCTCTTCAAATTGTAGCTCTGGCAGATGAAAATTTTAATTTAAGAAGAATCTTCCAGGGCTGGAGAGATGGCTTAAAACTTAAGGTGCATGCCTGTGAAGCCTAAGGACACTGTTCGGTTTTCCAGGTCCCATGTGAGCCAGATGCACAAGGTGGCGCATGCCTCTGGAGTTTGTTTGCAGTGGCTGAAGGCCCTGGCACATTCATTCTCTCTCTCTAAAATAAGTAAGTAAGTAAATAAATAAATAAATAAATAAAAATATTGGGCTTGATAGATGGTTTAGCAGTTAAGACATTTGCCTGCCAAGTCAAAAGATCCCAGTTTGATTCCTCAGGAGCCATGTAAGCCAGATGCACAAGGGGCACATGCATCTGGAGCTCATTTGCAGTTGCTGGAGGCCCTGACACACCCATTCTCTCACTTTCTCTCTCTCTCTGCATCTTTCTCTCAAATAAAAAATAAAAATACTATATATATATAAATTTTTTTAAAATAAAAATTTAGAAGGAGGAGGAGGAGGAAGAGGAGGAGGAGGAGGAAAAGAAAAACCTTCCAGACAGGTGTGGTTGTAAAATCCTGTCATTTTGACAGAAGGATTGCAAGCGTAAGGCCTGTCTAGAGTACACAATGAATTCAATGCCAATTTAATGAGACCATTGTAAACTAAAACAGCTAGGCCTGGTGGTCCATGCCTTTAATCACAGCACTCAGGAGGCAGAGGTAGGAGGATCACCATGAGTTCCAAGCCACCCTGAGACTATATAGTGAATTCCAGGTCAGCCTGAGGTAGAGTGAGACCCTACCTCAAAAAAAAAAAAAAAAAAAAAAAAAGAAAAGTAAAATGAGGGTGAGAGAGAGAGAGAGAGAGAGAGAGAGAGAGAGAGAGAGAGAGAGAGAGACTCTTATTTTTTACAAGGTAAAGACTTGCACTAGCCCAGGCTGACCTGGAATTCACTAGGTAGCCTCAGGCTGGTCTGGAACTCATCTGATCCTTGCGCCTCTAGTCCCTAAGTGCTGGGATTAAAGGCATGTACCACCAAGGGTGGCTTCAGGCCCCTGAGATATCTTCCCAAACCCAAGTTCACCTGTTAAAACACATCTTTGGAGTCTGGCATGGTGGCACATGCCTTTCATCCCAACACTCAGAAGACTTAAGGAGGATCACCATGAGTTCAAGGTCACCCTGAGACTACCTAGTGAATTCCAGGTCAGCCTGGGCTAGTGTGAAACCCTACCTCAAAAGAAACAAAACAAAACAAAACAGAACAGAACAAAACAACAAACAAGTAAATAAATAAATAAATGTATAATCACAAGTTCAATAAATATCAAGCTTTGCATTGAGTTTCATGCATTTCATTTTTTTGTTTTGTTTTGTTTCGATGTTTGGGATGGAACTCAGAACCCAGATAGGCTAGGCAATCATCCTGCTACTGAGCTGCACCCCATCCCAAGGTTACTTACAGTCAGATATGCAAGTTGGCACACTGGTCTGGCATTTGTTTGTAGTGGCTGGAGTCCCTAGCATGCTCATTTTCTTTCTCTAGCTGCTTCTCACTCTGTCTCTCTTACACATGATAAATAAATAAAACTTAAAATATTTTTAAAAATCTGGACCAATGCAGTGGTGCACAACTGTAATCCCAGTATATGTTGGAGGCAGAGGCAGGAGGATCTCAGTGAGTTGGCGGCCAGCCTAGGCTGACCTGTAACTTCCTCTCTTGTCCCAGGTTGTGTATCTGACTTGACTTGTATACTGGGGAATTTAAGTCAGGTTCTTAGGCTTTGCAAGCACGTGCCTTAATGGCTGAGCCATCTTTCCAGGCCCAGTCTTCCTTATTTTAAAAATTATTTGTTTAATTATTTATATGAGAGTGACAGAGAGAAGGAGAGAGAGAGGGGAATGAGAATTGGTGCACCAGGGTGTCTCGCCACTGCAAACAAATTCCAGATGCATGGCCAACTAGTGCATCTGGCTTACATGGGTCCTGGGGAATCGAGCCTCAAACTGGGGTTCTTAGGCTTTGCATGAAAACACTTATCTGCTGAGCCATCTTTCTCACCCCAGATGTACTTTTTAACCCATTGCCTTTGTGAACCAAAGTTCCCAAGAAGCAGCTGCACCTACACTTCTGAGGATAGAACTTCTGATTCTGGAGAGATGGGAATGTCAGAATCAAAGCCGAACTGTCTAGAAGTAACCTTCATCCCTGTATTGTCCACCTGTGTGTCTGACCTAACAACCTCTTGACTGTCAGGTGATTTTTTTAAAAAATATTTTATTTATTTATTTACTTGAGAAAGAGAGAGAGAGAGAGAAGAAGAAGAAGAAGAAGAAGAAGAAGAAGAAGAAAGAAGAAGAAGAAGAAGAAGAAAAGGAGGCAGAGAGAAAGAGAGAACAGGCACAGCAGGGCCTCCAGCCACTGCAAACACACCCCAGACACATGTGCCCCCTTGTGTATCTGGCTTACATGGGAGCTGGGGAGTTGAACTGGGGTTCTTAGGCTTTGCAGGCAAACACCTTAACTGCTCCCTCAAACTTTCTGGAAAGCTCTAACACATCCATGACAGCAGGGGCTTGACCCCTGCTGAGAGCTTGGGTCAGAACCAGAGGTGGGTACTACTTTCCAAGTCCCATTCTCCACCTTCCTCCAGCTAGGCCACAGTGCCAAAAGTTCAAAACCGCCCAAAACAGTGCCACCTGGTGGACACCAAGTGTTCAAACACTTGATCCTGTGGGGGACAGTTCCCATTGAAGCCACAACAAAACCACACTTCGCACTTGTATGTTGGGTTGTTTATTATTTATTTAGAGTAGGTCTTGCTCTGTATCCCAGGATAGTCTCAAACACTCTTTCCACCTCAGCCTCTGGAATAATTGGATTACAAGTGTGTGCCAAAACACAGTTTAACCATACATGTGAAGATAACATTACAATACATCTGAAAACAGAAGTGGAGAGTAGGTAAAATAATTTTTAATCATCTCTCTATATGCCTCTCTCTCAAATAAATAAACAAGAATAAAATAACTTATTTTAAAAAAAGAGCTTCAGTGCCAGGTGTGTTGGTGCACACCTTGAATTCCAGCACTCAGGAGGCAGAGGTTGGAGCATCGCCATGATTTTGAGGCCACCCTGAGACTACATAGTGAATTCCAGGTCAGCCTGAACTAGAGTGAGACCTTACCTCAAAAGACCAAAAAGATAAAAAATAAAAACCAGAGATGGAGAGATGGCTTAGTGGTTAAGGCACTTACCTGCAAAGCCAAGGGACCCAGCTTCCATTTCCCAGGACCCCTGTAAGGCAGATGTACAAGGTGGTGCATGCATGTGGAGTTCATTTGCAGTGGTTGGAAGCCCTGCGGCGCCCATTTGCCCTCTCTGTCCCTCCCTGTGTCTCTTCCCTGTCCCTCTCTTTCACCTCTCTGAAATAAATGAAGGAATGAAATATTTAAAATAATAATTTTTAATTTGGGAAAGCACAGGTTGGCAGATCTTTTCTTTTCATCTTTGTTTGTTTGTTTCTTTCTCTCTTCCTTTCTCTCTTTATTTCTTTGTTTTTATATCTCTCTCCCTCCTCCCTCTCTCCTTTCCTTGCTTCCACACTTCCTTCCATCAGCATTCTGCTCTTCCTCTTCAAGTTTTCTTGATTAAATGACCAAGTGGATAGTCAAAGGCCTTGAACTCTCAAGATTGCACTTGTCATGGCTAATTAAATAGCAAAGTTCTGAATTCATAGATATGATTAATATCATCAGGTTGTTTTATGATCTTTATGTTGATAAATTAAGTTTGACAATGAAACTTTTATGTGTGCTATAGGATTTTTCTTCTTAAGGATCAGAATTAATCACTGTTTTCTCAATTGATTTTAAATATAAATCAAAGTGGCTTCAGTAAATTCTATAGCTTAAGTATTATGAAAAAGATCTCAGATAGAGGACATAACAAAAACCAAGCCACCATCAGAATGCATTGAAAGTGGAGTGCCCCATGGCTTTTTATTCTGAATACAAATCAGGAGAAGCAATAAATTTCTTTTAATAATGATTCTGGAAAGCTTTTTTTGAAGTAGAACCCCCAAAAGTGATTGGGAGAAATTCTTTGCTAGCTAGTCAACTTGTGTCAGGTTATATTCCCGGCGTCACTCTTTATACTCTGGAATTTCATTGTGACACTGACGAGATCTCCTTGTGTTTTTTTCCTACTTGGACTTAAGTTCCAATGGCTTTTCTCTAATCTCCTCATTTGTATTTCTACCCAGTTGTTTTCTGGGCTTTTGGATATAATGAGATAACTCCAAAAATGCAATGTGCTCTGTGCTGCTTAATCTCTTAACAACCTGCTGTGGTGCCTTATTCAGCAAATGGGAAGGTCCCAGTGGTCCCAGTGCTCTTGACCCTGTTGTATTTGCACCATCCCCTTTCCTCTCAGAGTCCATTATCAGTTCTTAAAATGTAGCTGACCATTCAGAGTTTTTTTTTTTTTTTTTTCTTTTCTTGTTGGTTTGAATGAACTGCTAATGGAGATAGAAAGCAAACTGGCAAGTGGTTCTGATCATATTTATCTTGAAGGAAATCTGGAAATCTCTCATTTTTAGAGTTTTAGACAGTCAATTCCTTCCTCCCCAAAAGGTACTGAGACTACTCCTGATTATGCTGTCTCAGTTCTTTCGTATTTACTCACCACAGTCCCATCTGTTTGGGTTTCTCTCTTTCACCTAGAGATGACTCTTGAGAGCTGGTCCTCTCAGCTTCTGACAACTCATCTGAGGCTGGCCAAAACGACTGGCAAAGAACGATGAGCATTCTATGCTCTGATAAGTCCCATAACTCTGAAAAAAACAATCTTAAAACCTGGTTCTCAGGTGAACTCCTGAAGAGTGTAGCTGAAGGCCTTTTGCATTTGTCTTTGGAATCCATGAGAAACTTTATGTTTTGTTTTTATTATTTATTTATTTATTTATTGGTTTTTTTTTTTTTTTTTTTTTTTTTGGTTTTTCGAGGTAGGGTCTCACCCTGGTCCAGGCTGACCTGGAATTAACTATGTAGTCTCAGGGTGGCCTCAAACTCTTGGTGATCCCTACCTCTGCCTCCCGAGTGCTGGGATTAAAGGCGTGTGCCCGGTGCTGGGATTGGTCCAGGCTGCATAGTCTCAGGGTGCCGGTGATCCTCCTACCTCTGCCTCCCGAGTGCTGGGATTAAAGGCATGTGCCACCATGCCTGACTTCATTTATTTATTTATTTATATTGGTTTTTTGAGGTTGGGTCTCACTCTGGCCAGGCTGACCTGGAATAAACTATGTAGTCTCAGGCTGGCCTCTAACTCACGGCAATCCTCCTACCTCTGCCTCCCAAGTTCTGGGATTAAAGGCGTGTGCCACCATGCCTGGCTTACTTATTTATTTATTTATTTATTTATTTATTTATTTACTTACTTACTTATTTATTTATTTATTACTGACAACTTATTTGAGTGTAGACAGTATACCTTGGTACCTTTCCCTCCCTCCACCCACATTCCCCTTTGAAATTTCCCTCCCCATCATATCCCCTCCCCCTCTCAACCAGACTCTCTTTTCAGTGTGATGTCATGATCTTTTCCTCCAATTATGATGGTCTTGCGTAGGTAGTGTCAGGCACTGTGATGTCATGGATATCCAGACCATTTTGTGTCTGGAGGAGCACGTTGTAAGGTGTACTACCCTTCCTTTAGCTCTTACATTCTTTCTGCCCTGTCTTCCACAATGGATCCTGAGCCTTGGAAGGTGGGTTTGAGATGTTTCAGTGCTGAGCACTCCTCTGTCCCTTCTTCTCAGCACCATGCCTTCTCAGTCCTCCCAAGTTCACCACCATCTGAAAAGAGAAGCTTCTCTAACCACGAGTGAAAGTAGCATTAATATATGGGTATAGACATTAAGAGAAATGCCTACTGGGCAGTTTGGTGAGCATAGCATATACATTTAGCGTGACACCAGCCGACGTTATACCCTTAGGGCTCATGACTACCTCTGTGGTAGGTTTTCAGTAAAAACTATGTTTTGGGGGAGTGGGGAGGGAAGAGAGAAACAGTAAGTATAAACTGAGGAAGATGGGGTGGTAGGAGTATAGATAAACACAAAATAATCATAGACTCCCAGAGCATTCCCCAACTCACAGTTAGTTATTGCAGTTAGTGCAGAGACAGGATGGAAACATATCCCTTCTTCCAGACAGACTACAACTCTTTGGCAATGGAAGTGGAGATGGTGCCAAGATTGCCTGTTTACTGAACATGGTCAAGAAGTAAGCTTTGGAAAGTGGAGGACAGGAGGTCTACAAAGAAAAAAGGGGAATAGACCCCATGCAGGTGAGACAGTGGTAATGTTAGATATGCCACACCTGCCTCTGCTTCCTGCATGGGTTGTCCCCAGCATCCTAGGAGTTGTCATCATCTAGTGGTCCTGTGGCCACATAAGCCACAAATGATGCAAACAGGTTATTTCCTTGCAAAAGTAGCTGTCGGAATAATCTTCTATGCCAAGGTAAACTACTTATTGCAGTGAACATTAGACAGCACTTTGCCTGTGATTTAGGAAGAGTGCCTTCTACACACGTACCTTTCACCTTTTTTCAAATTTATATACTCAACAAAGCTCTTTATTATTTATTTATTTTAATTTTTAAAATTATTATTATTTTTATTTTTTGTTTTTTTCGAGGCAGGGTCTCACTCTAGCTCAGGCTGACCTGGCATTCACTATGTAGTCTCAGAGTGGCCTCAAACTCATGGTGATTCTCCTACCTCTGCCTCCTGAGTGCTGGGATTAAAGGCGTGCACCCCTTCACCCAGCTCCTTGTTTTTTTTATTTTTATTTTTATTTTAGAGAGGCAGCAAGGGAGAGAGAAAATTGGTGCACCAGGGCCTCAGCCACTGCAGTCCAACTCCAGATACTTGTGCCATCTACTGGGCATGTGGGATCTGGAGGATCAAACATGGGTCCTTAGGCAAGCACCTTAACTGCTAAGCCAAGCCATCTCTCAAGCCTCAAAGCTTTTTTTTTTTTTTTTTTTTTTTTTTTTTTGGTTTTTCAAGGCAGGCTCTTACTCTATCCCAGGATGACCTGGAATTCACTGTGTAGTCTCAGGGTGGCTTCAAAATCGCACCAGTACTCCTACCTCTGCCTCCTGAGTGCTGGGATTAAAGGCATGTACACCACGCCAAGCCTAAACTCTTTTTTTAAAGAAGTTTCTCTTTTATTCTTTTTATTTTTTATTAAGTAGAAACTTTGTATGGGAGGCACCATGTGTTGGTACCATCATTGTCCTTCTCCCTGGCCACACTCCACTGAAGACTGCTGGTATTCACCATGGAGTTGTTGGTTATGAGTTGTGAAAGCAGCTGTCAGTCATCGTGGGGGACAGGGTGGGCAATGTCTCTGGATATTCCCTCCCATCTGTCTGCCCTCTCTTCCACAAAATTCCCCCAGCCTTGGTGGGTGTGCTTTAATGTTGTGCTTTCAGTAGCTTCAAATGCACCAAAGCAGAAATCCCAAAGCTGCTGAGACCTCAACAAAGCTCTTTTTAAAACATAATCTAGCCTGGGCGTGGTGGTGCACGCTTTAATCCCAGCATTTAGGAGGCAGAGGTAGGAGGATCGCTGTGAGTTTGAGACCAGCCTGAAACTGCACAGTGAGTTTCAGGTCAGCCTGAGCTAGAGTGAGACCTTATCTTGAAAAAAAAAAAAAAAAAAAGAATTTGCCTGTGTATATATGTAGGCAGGCACACCAGGACCTCTTAACATGCAAATCAGTGTCCCTCTGGCTTTATGTGGGTGCCTGGGGATTTGAACAGGGTGCCAGCAGGCTTTGCAAGTAAGCACCTTTAACCTCTGAGCCATCCCTCCACAAAGCTTTTGACCATCATGAAGCTGTCTCAAGTTTCCCGCTGTAATGATGGGATTAGCTTTTATGCCTGTGGCCTCCATGGCTATGACTGACACAGTGTATCACTGTTGATTTCTGGTCAGGTAACAGGTCACTACCTGATTCTTTGATCTGAAGTAGCCCACATGCTTCTTCAGGTACTACACAACTCCGTGTGGAGCATCTGTCTGTTCAGAGACTTCGAAGGTGCCATTGTCACCATCTATGAATCCTTATGAAGGATTGGTCACTTTACTCCAGGACATAAAAATTCAAGAATCCAAGCCCAGGCGTGGTGGGGCACGCCTATCATCCCAGCACTCGGGAGGCAGAGATAGGAAGATTGCCATGAGTTCAAGACCACCCTGAGACTACATAATGAATTCCAGGTCAGCCTGGGCCATTCATCACTCTCTATCTCAAACCCTGTTCACTGCCAGCATTCTTGTCAACACCATTCATTCTTGTCATTTCATTTTTAAATTATTATTATTATTATTTGGTTATCCAAGGTAGGGTCTCACTCTAGCTCAGGCTGACCTGGAATTCACTATGAAGTCTCAGGGTGGCCTCTTACTCAAGGCAATCCTTTTACCTTTGCCTCCAGAGTGCTGGGATTAAAGGTGTGCCCACCACGCCTGGCTCTTTCTTTTTCCTTCCTTCCTTCCTTCCTTCCTTCCTTCCTTCCTTCCTTCCTTCCTTTCTTCTCTCTCTCTCTCTCTCTCTTTCTTTCTTTCTTTCTTTCTTTTTTACGTTTCTCTCTCCCTCCCTCCCTCTCTGCTTTCATCCCTCCCTTCCTCCCTTCCTTCCTTCCTTCTTTCCTTCTTTCCTTTCTTTCTGCCTTCCTCCCTGAGCTAGCATGAGAGCCTATCTCAAAAAAAAAAAAAAAAAAGTAAAATGTGGGCTAGAGATTGAGAGAGAGATTGAGGGTGAGAGAGAGAGAGAGAGAGAGAGCAGTACTCTTATTTTTTCATGGTAAGTTCTCCCTCTAGCTCAGCTTCATCTGGAATTCACTAGGTAGTCTCAGACTGGAATGGAACTCATGGTGATCCTGCTTCCACTGTCTCCCAATCCATGGTGACCCCATTTTGGAAGCCTGTCCAGACATAACAATAACCTTAGCCTGTATTGGGCCTTGTCATTTGGAACTTTCTTCTTGCAATCCAATTTTATCGTGCCATGTAGGTTTAAGAAAAGGGGGCTGAGAGCTGGAGAGATGGCTCAGTGGTTAAGGCATTTGCCTGCAAATCTAAAGGACCCATGTTCAACTCGCCAGGACCCATGTAAGCCAGAAGCCAAGGGGGTGCACACATCTGGAGTTCATTTGCAGTAGCTGAGAGGCTGCTGGCATACCCATTTTCTATCTGTCTTCCTCTCCCTCGCTCTGTCTCTCTCTGTGTCACTCTCCAAAAAAAATACTAAGAGAGTGCTCACTCTCTTCGGAGCACATAGACTAAAATTGGGATGATACACAGAAGATTAGAATGGCCCCATGCACAAGGATGACATGGAAATTTGTGAAGCATACCATATTAAAATTTTTTTTTTTAGTTTATTTATCAGCCAGGCATGGTAGCACATGCTTTTAATCCCATCACTTGGGAGTCAGAGGTAGGAGGATCACTATAAGTTCAAGGCCACCCTGCTAATACCCAGGATTCTAGGTCAGCCTGGGCCACAGTGAGACCCTTCCTTAAAACAAAACAACAAGGGCTGGAGAGATGGCTTAGTGGTTAAGGCGCCTGCCTCCTAAGCCTAAGAACACTGGTTCCAATCTCCAGCAGTTCCAATCTCCAGGTCCCACGTTTAGCCAGATGCAAAGTGAGGCAAGGGCACAATGCTGCACTTGCCCACAAAGGGGCGCACACATCTGGATTTCGTTCACAGCAGCTGAGAGACTGCTGGCACACCCATCTCTATCTGTCTCCCTCTACCTCTCTGTCTGTCTGTCTCTCTCTCTCTCTGTGTCTCTCTCCAAAACAAATAAAATAATAAAAAAATTAAAGAAAACAAAACAACAAAACTATATATATATATATATATATATATATATATATATATATATATATATATATATATATATAACAAAGTGGGAGTTCTATATTTAAAATAAAAACAGTATGGCAGTCAGATGTGGTGTCTCATACCTTTAATGCCAGCACTCAGAGGTTGAAGTGGGAGGATTACTCTGAGTTCAAGTCCAGTGTGGGGCTACATAGTATGTTCCAGAACTGTCTGGGTTCTGGTGGAACCCTACTTTGGAAATAAAATTAAAAAACAACAAAACAAAACCACACACAGTGCCATGTAGTAGCTTGTTACTATCCTTATAGACACAGCCTGGGACCTCCCCAACTTCGCCTGGTCTTGGTAATTTAAGCCTTACAGTGGATGTTTTCTGGGCAGTAAGGAATTGTTAAAAACGATGTATCAATCATATTTGTATTTAGAAGTTTCTCTAGCAATTATTAGGGCACTGGGAACTGGGTGGGGGGCATAGTTCAGTGGAAAGGACTTGCCTGATGCATGCAACACCCTGGACTCCCTGGTACTGCAGAAAAGAATATCTATAGGGGTGAAGAAATGGCTCAGTGGTTAATGTGCTTGCCTGCAAAGCCTAACAACCTAGGTTCGATTACCCAGTACCCAAATGGCACAGGCATTTGGAGTTCGTTTGCAGTGGCTGAAGGCCCTGGCACTCCCATTCACTCTCTCTCTCCTTCTCTGTCTCTGTATCTCTTTGCATGCAAATAAAAAATACACTTTTTATCCGGGTGTGTTGGTGTATGACTTTAATCCCAGCATGCAGGGGGGAAAGGCAGGAGGATCATTGTGAATTCAAGGCCACCCTGAGACTACATATATATATTGTTTTTTTGTTGTTGTTGTTTTTCAGTGTAAGGTCTCACTCTAGCTCAGGCTGACCTGGAATTCACGCTGTAGTCTCAGGGTGGCCTTGAATTTACAAAGATCTTTTTACCTCTGCCTCCCAAGTGCTGGGATTATAAGTGTGTGCCACCACATCCGGCTGGTAGCTGTGTATTTTTAAGAATTTTTTTTTGAGATAGTGTCTCCTCTTGTCTAGGCTGACGTTGAATTAACTATGTAGCAAAGGATGTCCTTGAACTTCTGATCCTCCTCAGTCCACCTCCCAATGGTTGGGATTTTATGCATACACCACCACACCTGCTTTTAGACTATGCTGTGGGTTAAACCCAAAGGTTTAAGCATACAATACAGGAGCTCTACCAATGGAGCTAAATCCCCAGCCCAATGTAGGACTTTTTAAAAGAAAAGTGTTTATTTATTTATTCACTATTTTATTTATTATGAGAGAGAGAATATGGATGTACCAGGGCCTGTAGCCACTGCAAATGCATGCACCACCATGTGCATGTGCATTTGACTTATGTGTGTTATGAGGAGTCAAACCTGCTTCCTTAGCCTTTGTACGCATTGACCACTAAGCCGTCCTTGCAGCCATGCATTTTCTTATTCCATCTTCAATAGCCATTTTGTAAATCACGTACAAAAGGCCTTACTACAGTCCCTTTTTTTTTTTTTTATCATTAACAAAGAGTTAGAAACGTATGGAAAGATTTTATGGAATAACTGTTATGTGCCCCCCGGTTATTCTGCATGTGAGGGGAGATCATTTGTAGCACCCAGGTCTCAACATTTCAGTGGAATGTTACCTATCATTTCTTCCCTTCTGTTTTCATGCCTTTCCTTCCAAATGCACTTGAGAGTTGGACAGCTGAGAATTCATTATCTCTGGAAGCCACTTCAGTTGACTGATGATTTCCAAATAGCTAGGTGCTTACTATGATAATACGGTGGATATTTGTAAACCTGAAAGGGTATGCTTTCCTTATGAAATCTTGTTTGGATCAAGGGGAACTTCTGTTAATACAAAGAATACATGTTTTCAAATGCAGCAGGTTAAGAATGAATGGTAAAAGTTTCTTCTTGGAGGAGGGGAGGAAGTTCTCTCTGACATAGTGGCGGACAGATGCATTCACTTTGTGTGTGCGTGGTGTGTGTGGTGGATAGTACAGACAGGATGCACATGTGTACAGGTGGAGAGGCAGAGTAGAATGCTGGATGTCTTCCTCTGTCAGTGTTCTGATTTTCCTTCCATGAGGCAGGGTCTGGCACTGAACCTGGAGCTGCTATTTTTGAGCCAGGCTGGCTGGACAGTGAGGTGCTGTGATTCTCCTGACTCTACTGTCCTTAGGACTGTGTTATATGCATATGTGGCCAGGCCCACCTTTTATTGTGCTTGCTGAGGCTTCACGTCAGGTCCTCAGGCTCAGATAACAAGTTCTCTTACCCACTCAGCCGTATTCCCGGCCCCCAAAGAATTGACTTATAATGTCATCTGTATGCTGTAGTCTGAAAAACTTAATAACACATTGAATTGGCAAGTCAAATTGACAACAGATTAGAACATCTTTATTGAGTGTGCCTATTTTGCCACTCTGTCTCTTAGAGTTATAGTCTCTCGCTTAGAGTTATAGAAGTGTTGCTCTAAAATCTCACTTAATTCTGTCATACTTTTGTGCAGACTTAGAGAGTATAAAGGGGAAAAATGTTTATGCAATGGCTGAACCATCACAGGTTATCGGTGCTTAATAGGGGCACAGAAGTCTCTTCCATTTTGCCAAGGAAGAGCTGTGTGCCCTTGTATCCTAAAGAAACAGGAGATTCATGTTCTCAGGTGCCACCTTTCCTTTGATAAATTATTATTGTTAGCACCTATGAGGTTGAGACAGGATGATTGCCATTGAGTTCCAGGCTGGCATCGGCTCCTACTACACACCCATGACAACAGGGGCTTGACACCTGCTGAGAGCTTGGGTCAGAACCAGAGATGGGTACTACTTTCCAAGTCCACTTCTCCATCTTCCTCCAGCTAGGTCACAGTGCCATTAATCCCAGCCCTTTGGTGGCAGAGGTAGGAGGGTCACCATGAGTGTGGGGCCAACCTGTGACCTGTGACTACCTGGACTAGTGTGAAACCCTACCTTGAAAGAAACAAAACAAAACAAACAAATAATTGTATAATCACAAGTTTGATAAATCTCAAACTTTGCATTGAGTTTCATGCATTTCATTTGTTTTGTTTTGGGATGGAACTCAGAACCCAGATAGGCTAGGCAATCATTCTGCCCCTGAGCTGAACCCCATCCCAAGGTTACCTAAAGTCAGATACACAAGTTGGCACACTGCTCTGGTGTTTGTTTGTAGTGGTTGGAGTCCCTGACGTGCTCATTTTCTCTCCCTAGCTGCTTCTCTCTCTCTCTCTCTCTCTCACACACACACACACACACACACACACACACGAATGATAAATAAATAAAAATTAAAATATTTTAAAAATCTGGATCAATGCGGTGCTGCACACCTATAATCTCAGCAGATGTTGGAGGCAGAAGCAGGAGGATCTCAGTGAGTTGGTGGCCAGCCTAGGCTGACCTGTAACTTCCTCTCTTGTCCCATGCTGTGTATTTGACTTGACTTGCATACTAGAGAATTTAACTTAGGTTCTTAGGCTTTGCAAGCACTTGGCTTAACTGCTGAGCCATTTTTCTAGCCCAGTCTTCCTTTTCTTAAAATTAATATTTGTTGAATTATTTATATGAGAGCGACAGAGAGAAGGAGAGAGGGAGAGAGATTCAGTGCACCAGGGTCTCTAGCCACTGCAAATGAACTCCATATGCATTCACCATCTTGTGCATCTGGCTTTCTGGGGCCCTGGGGAATTGAGCCTCAAACCAGGGTTCTTAGGCATCACAGTCAAATGCTTATCTGCTGAGCCATCTTTCCCACGCCAGATGCCCTTTTTAACCCATTGCCTTTGTGAACCAAAGTTCCCAAAAAACAGCCACACCTACACTTCTGAGGATAGAACTTCTGATTGTGGAGAGATGGGATGGTCAGATTCAAAGTCGAACTTTCTAGAACTAATATTAATCCTTGCATTGTCCACCTGTGTGTCTGACCTAACATCCTCTTGACAGTCAGGTGGTGTTTTAAAAAATATTTTATTTATTTATTTACTTGAGAGAGAGAGGTTGAGAGAGGAACAGGCAGAGAGAAAGGGAGAACAGGCACAGCAGGGCAGAGAGAGAGGTAGAGAGAGGAAGAGGCAGAGAGAAAGGGAGAACAGGCACAGCAGGGCCTCCAGGCACTGCAAACACACCCAAGACACATGTGCCCCCTTGTGCATCTGGTTTACATGGGAACTGGGCAATTGAACCGGGGTTCCTAGGCTTTGCAGGCAAACATCTTAACCGCTTTGTTGAACTTTCTTGAAAGCTCTAATACGTCCATGACAGCAGGGGCTTGACCCCTGCTGAGAGCTTGGGTCAGAACCAGAGGTGGGTACTACTTTCCAAGTCCCATTCTCCACCTTCCTCCAGCTAGGCCACAGTGCCAAAGGTTCCAAACCACCCAAAACAGTGCCACCTGGTGGACACCAAGTGTTCAAACACTTGAGCCTGTGGGGGGACAGTTCCCATTGAAACCACACTTCGCACTTCTACATTGGTTTGTTTATCATTTATTTAGAGTAGGTCTTGCTCTGTATCCCAGGATAGTCTCAAACACTCTTCCCGCCTCAGCCTCTGGAATAATTGGATTACAAGTGTGTGCTGACACACACAGTTTAACCATACATCTGAAGATAATATTGCAGTACATCTGAAAACAGAAGTAGATAGTGGGTAAAATAGTTTTTAATTATCTCTCTATATTCCTTTCTCTCAAATAAATAAACAAAAATAAAATAACTTTAAAAAAAAGAGCTGGAATTCCAGGTGTGTTGATGTACACCTCGAATCCCAGCACTCAGGAGGCAGAGGTTGGATGATTGCTGTGAGTTCTAGGCCACCCTGAGATGACATAGTGAATTCCAAGTCGACCTGAGCTAGAGTGAGACCCTACCTCGAAAAACCAAGAAAGTAAAAAATTAATCCCAGAGATGGAGAGATGGCTTAGTGGTTAAGCCACCTGCCTGCAAAGCCAAGGGACTCAGGTTCTATAAATAAATAAAAATAAATAAAAGCCTGGCCTGGTGGTGCACGCTTTTAATCCCAGCATTTGGGAAGGAGAGATAGGAGGATCACGATGAGTTCAAGGCCACCCTGAGACTACATAGTAAATTCCAGTTCAGCCTGAACTATAGTGAGACCCTACCTCAAAAAAACAAATAAAACATACAAATAAACAAAACAAAACAAAACAAAACAAAAACCAAAAATGCCCGGCATGGTGACACATGCTTTTAATCCCAGCACTATGGAGGCAGAGGTAGGAGGATCACCAAGAGTAGAGGCCACCCTGCGACTACATATTTACTTCCAGGTCAACCTTAGCTAGACTGATACCCTACCTGAAGGAAAAAAAAAAAGGTAAAATGAGGGTTAGAGATTGAGAGACTCTTATTTTTCCCAATAAGGTCTCGATCTAGCTCAGGCTGACTGGAGTTCACTAGGTAGTCTCAGGCTGGCATCGAACTCATGCTGATCTCCTTCCACTGTCTCCCAATCCATGGTGACTCCATCTTGGGAGCTCATCCCAGCCTAATAGTAACCTTAGCCTGGATTGGGACTGGTAATTTGGAATTTTTACATAGCAACCCAATAGTATGCTGCCATGTAGGTGAAAAAAAGGGAGCTGAAATGTACAGAAACCACAACAATGGCTTTAAATTTAAAATGGAGAGATGATTCAGAAGTATGGCTCTTGCCTGCAAAGCCTAACAACCCAGGTTCCATTCCCTAGTACCCACAGAAAGCTGGATGCACAAAATGGCACATGCATCTACTGTTCATTTGCATTGGCTAGAGGTCCTGGTGCACTACATTCTCTCTCTCTCTCCTTGAAAATAAATAAATAATTTTTATTAAAAATTAGAGCAAATATAATGAGATAAAGATTGATATAACTGCTACAACCCAACAAAATCTCACCACTTATTTCCATATAGATATATTAAATAGAAACACAGTTTGGACTAGATCAGCTGTGAGGTGCTTTCCAGATCAAGGTAAGAAATTAAACAACCACACATTAGAAGACACATCAAACTAAGACAAAATAGATCAATTGAAGCAAACCGTGAAGGGCAGGGCAAATGAACCTCAATTTTAAAAAAGTAACTAAAAGTTTTATATTATCTTATTCATTAAAAATTTGTAAAAATAATACAATTAGTTCCTCTATACCTTTAACTTACTCAGTTTTCTTTAAAGTTAATACCTTTTATAGTGCACTACATTGGTCAATACTAAGTTAAGAACATTACTGTCAAAGCTATATTCTTTCTCAAATTTTACCAAATTTCCACTAATTGCCTTGTTCGTTTTCAGAATTCAATCCAAAATGGTTCATTCTATTTAGTCATCATGTCTTCTTAGCTCCTCTGCTCTCTGCAGTTCTTTGCATTTTAGCAATTTTTTTTAACTCACACTATTTTAACAGTCAATCTCTATGGGTCATGTGTCCCAAAGGTAAGACCACTGACTTCCAGCAACTCACCTCATTAAAAAATTCAGACTAGAATTTTTAAGAGTCATACTTAAAAACTTCTGTCCTGAAACTATCATATGACCAGTTACCAACTCTAAACCCTAGAAATACTTCAATTATTACTCTGTTTTCAGCTGTTACTGACACTGTCAGAGGATACTTTCTCTTGTTTAGCTTGCTACACATACCCAGCTTTGGATGAACAGGTTTCTGTGGTAGTTGTTGTGTAGGGTCTTTGATGACGCAATCTAATCATACAGTAAACTCCGGAATCCCTTCTACAACATCTAGGAAGCACTGAAAAAGATCTCTTTGGCCAACGCTACCACTACTACCTCTCTGGGAACACTTCCAGTGTCAGTACATGGATTACCTCCCAAGATATGTCTATGCCATCTGCTTGTGGACTGTTAGAAATGGTGATACCAAAATGAATGAAAATTTAGTCCCTTGCAGGTTCTTTTCATTGGCCCCATTTCTGTGCTGCATAGAATCAAGATAGTAGATGGCAAATAAGCTCAAGATACAGTCTCAGCCCAGTTGTAAGGAGAGATTCAGACACACTCAGGAGGTGCTAGCTTTGGAGGGTTGCTTGCTAAGTATCCCATTTACAGTATATGATTTCATCTCATTGGGCCTTAATTGCCTTATCTTGTTAAAAAACTCACCACCACATTTATAGAATGATTGTGAGAAGTAAATGAAATAGCACTTATGGAATTACCAACCTCATTGACAGGTGTAGAGAAGACTGTCCATAGGCATGAACATTCAGAGCATCGTCCCCCTGCCACCCACACTGACTGACTGCTGCTCTCATAACCCACAACCCCATGGTGAATATGAACAATCCCACTGAGGAGAGCCCTCAGTGGAATGGGGGCAAGGAGGCAGAAATGGTAGCAACACATGATGTGTGCATACAAAATTTCTACATAATACAAAAAAGATATTTACCTTGTAGACAACTAGTGACTACCCAGGTGAAATATACCTTTCCCACTGCATCACATTCTTCTGCTTGACAACAGTGAATTCTTTTTTTTTTCCTTTTCAATGAATTCTCTAGAGATTATGTGTAGTTTTGCTATTGACCTTTCCCCCTTGAAGTTTAATTAAACTGTCACTGAGCAGAACTGAAATGTTAAATAAAGTGAGAAAATTAGTTGCTCATATTCCCGAATATATGGCTCCCTGGTGAGATTAGTCATGACAGTTGATGAGAGTGTTTGACAAGGATTAGCGTACACCCCTTCTTATCAACAAAATGTAGAAGTGGGGGCCTGGCTTGGGGCATTGATCTAAATTTCCATGGCAACACCAGGATGAACCATCTACCTGTGAATAACTGATTTGCAATCTGTAAAAGATGATAAGAATCACTGCAATGAGCATTAAGAAAGAAGAAAATCACTTAAGGAAAACAGAAGTCTTCCTACTCCTTGAGGAAACTTAGATCTTTCTCTAAATTTAGTGGTATCTTTAGCTTCCCTGAGTATCTACTAGTGAAATGTTAATTTGAAATGATAAGAACAGAAAAAATAAGGAAAAGATAATAGGAAGGGATCAGAAAAAATGCATAAACACATAGTTCATCTGAGTAAATATCAAATGAATTTTGCTTTCTGTGCCTAGCAGGATACTCAGTCTCTGTTACTATACTAGATTCACGCGTCATTACCTGTGTGACCTTAAATGACTTTTTAATCTCAATGTGTCTCATTTTCTTCCTCCATGGCAGGGGGATAATAATAGTTTCTACTCCACAATGTTGTTATGAGACTTGAGTATGTACTTGTAGCAGTTCTTGGCTCAATGAATATATAAGTTGATATCATTTTAACTTTTGACATTATGATTATTATTATGCCTGCTAGTTGTTGTTGATTCTGGAATAGATACTACCTTTCAATTTTTTAAACTGTGTAGAGAAACTACAGACGAGGTGGAAAAGGTTATATTTTCCATTTTGGAATTTTGTTTGTGTTAAAAAAGAGCCCAAGAAATGTCAGCACTAGAGAGGTTTTATAGGTATTATCATTTTCAATTTCAATGCAGCCCTTAGGAAAATGGAAAGAGTGGGTCTAGTTGAGTCACAGGATCCATGTAAAGCCACGTTGTTGTTTAAACTCTCATCAAAATACAGGAACAGGTGGACATCTGTAAAATGTTTTGTGATCACAAGTGAATTAGTTTACTTCAGACACAGCCACCTCTTCTATGACTTCTATGCATCTCTGAAAAACAATCTCAGACCTGTGACATTTCATGGACAAATTTTCTTTGTGGACTCTGCTCGTTTCAACTTGCCTCTGTCTATTGATTGGTTAAGTTTCTAGTCCAATCAGGATAACTACAGGAATTCATGTTTGGATTAGATGTTTCAGTGCTTATGATTCCTGGAATATTATTTCAATAGGTGCTGGGCAACATGCTGTATGCAGTCAAAATTACTGCTTTGGCTGGCATTGTGTATTTATTTTTATTTTTTGAATGCCAACAAAACTGTCAGTCATCACTCCGTGGATCACACAGTTTGTGTGGCAGCCTAATAGAGATGAAAGGGAGTGAGAGGAGGGGTCTCTACTGGCACCCACTATGGACCCTTACTCCTTTATTTCAATGTTCTTGTCCTTGTGTTTCAGCCACCTCACTTTCTCTTTGGAGGTAATTCTGTACAGATTAATAAACTAATTAATTGCATGGTGTTAAGCAAGTTGATGAGAATGTTTTCTGGTTTGTATAATGGAGCCTGTCGATATCTACTCTGGCTCTCTCATCTGTTCTCATGCACATCATAAAAGACAAGTTTCTTAAGAGCTTTGTCAGTCCTGAAAGTGTCATGTAGTTCCAAAGAATTATTTTCAATATTAGAAAATAGCTAAAATTTGGACACGTATAATGTTAACCTGATTTAACTGGGAAGAAAAAGAAAGAACATGAAAAATTTCTCTTTGTCTCCTCAAAATCCCCTAATTCCTTTTAAAGTCTGTTCCTTTCTTGAATCAAAACTTTGCCCTTCTTTAGTAATATATATTCTAGATCAGGGTTCCAAAATGAGTTGGAAAACAAGGACCCTTGGTAGAAGGCCCAAGTGAACATGGGCTCACTTGAGTATCTGACCCTGGTCAAAGCTTCATGTGACCCTTCCTTCAATGGGATCGCATCATTTCCTGGTTCCCAGAAATTAACCTATTGCACATTCTGAGCTGGGAAACACCTCCTTCCTCAGAATCAGTACACATCTGTCATTCATCAGTCACTGTCAGTGGATTTTGACTAAAGCATAGACGGTATGATGAGTTCTATACCAAGTGTTGGGACTGTAGTGATGAACAAGGCTAGTCAAACTGTCATGGTGTTCCAGAGAGACAAAACAGGAGTTTTCACCCCTATGAATTGGAGTTGTCCTTTACTTTTGGAAAAGCTGAATTTGCAAAGGCAGGGGATTTCAGAACTCTTGGCATCATTCTGTAAATCTCCACCCCAGCCTTGCAGACAGGCATCCATCCTTCTGATGAAGCAGTTCAAGACTGGGGAGAAGGGACAGAGGAGGCAGCAGTGGCATCTCTGGGAAAGGAAGACATGGGAAGGCTCAGGTGGTTCCGCTCTACTGGGCTCACAAGCCCGAGAGTTTCTTTGTTGCTGAGACTGAAATTGTTGGGAGGTCAGGCAGGTGGAGAGGACCGGTACATTGGGAATAAGTCGCACATTTGATTTTGCATCTACATCAGTCCTGAAAGTATTAGAAAAGAAGGTCGAGGGACCCATTAAAGAAAGCATTCCAGTATAGTGGCAGCTCAGGGTAGAGCAGCGTCCAAGTTGGCCTCAGAAATCAGGTGAAATGGTGCAACACATTTGTCCATTTGTGGGCAGTTCTGTTTCCTGCATGAATACCAAGCCAGCTGAAAGCCAGGTTCATTCCTGTACATTGCGTTGTCAGATGTAGCACAGAATTCTGGCTTGCAATCTGTGCAATTAGTTTCCTTTATCTCACGTAACCAAAGGGCAAAGATTTTAATATGACAAGTATTGAATAAAGCACCATCAGTGGCTTGTGGTAGGAACACTTGTACTTTGAACTGTACAGTATGTCCTAGCTCCTCTTTGGTAAGTACCTTAATTTTAAGGGAAAGATACACTGTAGGCTCAGCAAGGAGTACTTCCTTCCTCATTAATATTTTTCATCCATGTTATCCTATCTATTGCAGAGAATATATATGCACAGAAATGAGTGATCCTGAGAACACTCTTCTTAAGCATGCACTGACATCTCTATATTTTTGTTCATGGAAATAACACACCAATGTATCACCCTCAGTAAACTTACAAAACAGGATAAAAATCATCAGCCTTGGTCCATGACTCCTGAGAGAAAGGTGCACAGGCTATTTTCAAAAGATGTGTGTGATAAGCACTCTGCTTTAAAAATGTACTGTCTTCTTTTTGTTCATGGTGTGGGAGGGAGTAGACAGCTAGTAGTGGGAAGACACCCACTGGTTGTCTCCAGTGAGTGGTGTGTGGTTGTGAGGAGAGCTTGGGTGTAAATTTCATGCACTCAGACCTTCAAATGAGGAGATGAAGGCCTCATTGGCACCATTTGGATTCCCACTTGTAACTATTTTGCAGGAAAAAAATTGATAAAATACACTTTCCTTTTGAGTCAGTGTCTTATTCTAGTGTAGGATGTCCTGGAACTCACTCTGTAGCCCAGGATGACCTCAAACTCATGAAGATCCTCCTGCCTGAGTGTTTCAAGAGCTGGGATTAAAGGCATGCACCACAAAACCTGCTCTTGTTTTTATTGATTTAATATTTGTTCTTCAAGAGTAAAATCTAGGACACCTCTCAAGAGTCACTTGGAAAATTTCTGTTCTTTAATAAAATTTTATCTGGGAGAATAGGACTTTTTTTTTTTGGTTTGTTTAGGTAGGGCCTCACTCTGGTCCAGGCTGTCCTGGAATTCACTCTGTAGCCTCAGGGTGGCCTTGAACTCCTGGTGGTCCTCCTACCTCTGCCTCCCCCATGCTGGGATTAAAGGCATGAACCATTACACCCGGATGAGAATATGACTTTTTAATTACAATGTCTACATATGTTTGGAGGGGGGGGGGCTTAGATTTGAAATTATACAGATTATTTAAGTGAAGCTTGGTTTTTGGCTGGAGAGATGGCTTATTGGTTAAGGTACTTGCCTACAAAGCCAAAGTTCTGAGGATCTATTCCCTAGTACCCGAGGAAGCCAGATGCACAAGGTGTCACATGCATCTGGAGTTCATTTGCTGCAGCTGAGGCCCCTGAAATGCCCATTATCTCCCCCTCTCTCTGCCTCTTTCTCTCTCTCTCAAATAAATAAATTAAAAAATTATTTTATTTTATAAATAATTAATATAAAATTATTTATAAAGGATGATGCTCTTTAATGTGAAAAACAATTCCTGGTGGTAGATCACCCCAGAAGCATCAATATTCCTCATTCTGAATCTATAAACTAGGGTACTGAGTCTAGAGTCTTCCATTGTACCTGGAGTGTTTGAGAATATGTACTTATAGCCCCGGTTGAATGACTGTAATGGAAACCATGATTCAAGTACAGTAGAAGGTACAATGAGGCTCTAGTTTTTTATGTGGCTACATGTCTATGTATATACTTGTCCAGTCTCTACTACCTTTAGAGAGCCAGATACTCCTGTGGAACACATTGGAAAACTATGAAATCAACAAGTGTAACCTTTTCACTTTCTATGAACTTTCAGCTCTGTTTAACCTCATCCCTGTGGGTCTTCGAGTGGTAGCTATTCAAAGAGTTCAAACCAAGCTGTATTTGGCAGTGAACAATGAGGGACATTTGTACACCTCGGTAAGTCTTTGTGTGCATGCTTTCACTCTCCCGTTTTTCATCTGCTACCAAATAAAATGTGCTGACTCTTTTTTTGGGTTATTTTGGTGAGAAGATGAATATTGGTTTGTATGGAAATAGGTTGGTTTGGAAAGATAAGTTATTTTCCTTTGAAAATTTTATTTTAAGTAATGTATCATTTGAAGTTAACATGTCTAATATAAAATCAAAATTTCACTTAAAAGTCTTCCTACAGTGCTATTGGGTTATACATATCATAAAATGGTCTCTGGCTTTGTGGTTGTAGGAAACAAAACTATTGCTTGACTATATAAGCAAATATTTTCCAAGTTAATCCCAAAAAGAACTAATGAGATCTCTGTCTCTCTAAAATCAGCTCTAAGACACAAAGACCAGTACTAGAAGTGCTTGCAGTGATTTGTTGCTCATCTGTTCATTTAGCACAGTTGCCATCTGTCTTTACTTATTGTCAACTTTTCAAATTAATTTAATTGTAAAACACTGTGGGATACAGTGTCATAATTCAGTGAGTGTACAATGTGTAATGGTCAAATCAGGGAAATAAACATTTCCATCTTTTTTTCCTAGTGAATTCCAGGTCAGCCCGGGCTACCATGAGACCCTACCTCAAAAAACCATAAAAAAATTTATCTTTCAGAGACAGAGAGAGTTCCATATAAAAAAAAAATGGCATGGCAGTCAGATGTGGAGTTACACACCTTTAATGCCAGCACTTGGGAGGTTGAAGTGGGAGGATCACTGTGAGTTCAAGTCCAGTGTGGGGCTACATAGTATGTTCCAGATCCATCTGGGCTACAGTAGAACCCTATTTTGAAAATAAAATTAAAAAACAACAACAACAAAAGCACACACAACCCCTTGTAGTAGCTTATTACTATCCTTATAGACACAGCCTATGACCTCCCCAACATGACCGGGTCTTGGTACTTTAAGCATTACAGTGAATGATTTCCAGGTAGTAAGGAATTGTTGAAGATGACGTGTCAATCATATTTGGATCTAGAAGTTTCTATAGCAATTATTTTGGCCCTGGAACTTGGGGGGGGGGGCAAAGTTCAGTGGAATGGATTTGCCTGATGCATGCAACACCCTAAAATCCCTGGTACTGCAAAAAGAATATGTATAGGGCAGAAGAAATGGCTCAGTGGTTCATGTGCTTGCTGCAAAGCCTAACAACCTGGGTTCAATTCCCCAGTACCCATGTAAGCCAGATGCACAAAGTGGCACAGGCATTTGGAGTTCCTTTGCAGTGATTGAAGGCCCTGGTGCTCCCATTCAGTCTCTCTCCCTCCTTCTCTGTCTCTGTATCTCTTTGCATGCAAATAAATAAAAAAAATTTTTTTTAGTGTGGCGTGGTAGCATGTGGCTTTAATCCCAGAACTCAGGAGGCAGAGGCAGGAGGATCATTGTGAGCACAAAACCACCCTCAGACTACAGATATATTTATTTATATTTATATGTTTTGTTTTGTTTTTCGAGGTAGGGTCTCACTCTAGCTCAAGCTGACCTGGAATTCACTCTGTAGTCTCAGGGTGGCTTTGAACTTACAAAGATCCTCTTACCTCTGCTTCCGGAGAGCTGGAATGAAAGGCATGTGCCACCGTGCCTGGCTAATATATGTATGTGTATATATATATAATTTTTATTTATTTATTTTTGACAGACCGAGAGAAAGAAGCAGATAGATAGGAAATGGGTGAGCCAGGGCCTCCAGCCACTGCAAACGACCTCCAGATGCATGCACCACTTTGTGCATATTGCTCACGTGGGTACTGGGGAATTGAGCCTTGAACCGGGTTCCTTCAGCTTCACAGGCAAGCAGTTAACTGATAAGCCATCTCTCCAGCCCCCTAAAATATATTTTTAATAAAAAAGAATATATACAATTAAGAGGCACATAGTAAGATCCTACCTTCTTCAACCTCACTATATGCCTGTCAAGCCAGAAGCCTGTGTTACTCTTATTTTCTGTAATGAGCTATAGTTCTTTGCTTGCAGTAGTTTTGATCTAGTCAAAATGAAAAGAAAAATATAGACTGACATTGAATTTCCATCTCTGATCTTGAAAAGCCTTCCTACATTCTGAGGTGTCAACTATTGTTAGAATGAGTGTGCATAGATGATGGGAATTAACCAGTCAAGAGAACTTTAGCCAGAGGTGGGTTGCAACACTGTAGAACTCTCTGGAAGGAGTGAGACCCCGTGTCCCTTATCTCCCAGAGCTCTTATTTGGAGTCAGCCACAACACACATTTCAGATCTCCAATGGACCAATGCAGTGGTGCACCCCTTTAATCCCTGTAGATGTTGGAGGCAGAGGCAGGAGGATCTCAGTGAGTTTGGGGAGAGCCGAGGCTGACCTGGACCTCACTCTCTTGTTCTAGGCTGTGTATCTGACTTTGCTTGCATACTGGGGAATTTACCTCAGGTTCTTAGGCTTTGCAAGCATGTACCCTAACCGCTGAGCAATCTTCTAGCCCCAGTATTCCTATTTCAAAAATTATTATTTGTTTAATAATTATGAGAGAGAGCCTGAGAGAGAGAGAGAGAGAGAGAGAGAGAATTGGCACACCGGGGTCTCCAGCCACTGCAAATGACCTCCAGATGCATGCTCCAATTTGTGCATCTAGATTACGTGGGTCTTGGGGAATTGAGCCTCCATCAGGGGTCCTTGGGCTTCACAGCCAAACGCTTACGTGCTGAGCCATCTTTCCCACCCTAGATGTCCTCTTTGCACCCAGTGCCTTTGTGAACCAAAGTTCCCAAGAAGCAGCGGCACCTACACTTCTTAGGATAGAACTTCCGATTGTGGAGAGATAGGATGGTCAGATTCAAAGATGAAATGTCTAGAACTAACCTTATTCCCTGCACTGACCACCTCTGTGTGTGACCTAACATCCTCTTGACTGTCAGGTGATTTTTTAAAAAATTAGAACATTTATTTATGTACTTGAGAGAGAGGAGGAGGCAGAGAGAAAGAGAGGATGGGCACAGCAGGGCCTCCAGCCACTGCAAACACTCCCCAGACACATGTGCCCCCTTGTGCATGTGGCTGACATGGGAACTGGGGAACTGAACCAGGGATCTTAGGCTTTGCAGAAAAACACCTTAAACAGTTTCCAGAACTTTCTTGAAAGTTTCAACACATCCATGACAGCAGGGGATTGACACCTGCTGAGAGCTTGGGTCAGAACCAGAGGTGGGTATTACTTTCCAAGTCCCCTTCTCCACCTTCCTCCAGCTAGTTCACAGTGCCAAAGGTTCCAAACCACCCAAAACAGCGCCACCTTCTGGGCAACAAGTGTTCAAACACATGAGCCTGTGGGGGAGTGTTCACATTGAAACCACAATGACCACACTTCACACTTATTTGGTTGTTTGTTTATTATTTATTTAGAGTAGGTCTTGCTTTGTATCCCAGGATAGTCTCAAACACTCTTCCTGCCTCAGCCTCCGGAATAACTGGATTAAAAGAGTGTGCCACCACACACAGTTGAACCATACATCTGAAGATAACATTATAATACATCTGCAAACAGAAGTAGATAGTGGGTAAAATAATTTTTAATTATCTTCCTATATTCTTCTCAGGAGGATATATATGGAGAGAGAGAGAGAGAGGGAGAGAGAGAGAGAGAATGGGTGCTCCAGGGCCTCCAGCCACTGCAAACGAACTCCAGACACATGTGCCGTCTCATGTATCTGTCTTACATGGGTCCTGGGTAATCGAACCTGTGTCCTTTTGCTTTGCATGCAAGAGCCTTAACTGCTAAGCCATCTCTCCATCCAAGCCATACTTTTATATTTCAGTCTTTCTTTAGATCATTACCCATGGCTAGCCAACCCCTCACAACAGAACAGCCCAGCCCTGCCTACTTCCTCATGGCATTCCAGGGACTCTTAGAGACACACTATATTTTATTTTATTTATTTATTTTTACTTTATTATTTATTTTATTTTATTCTATTATTTTATTTTGAGAACAACAGACAGAGAGAAAGAGACAGATAAAGAATGGGTGCGCCAGGGTCCCCAGCCACTACTAACGAACTTCAGAGGCATGTGCCACCTTGTGTATCTGTCTTACATGGGTTCTGGGGAAATCAAGCCTTAAACATGGTCCTTAGGCATCACAGGCAATCGGTTAACCACTATTCCATCTCACCAGCTCAATGTGTGTGTTTTTTTTTTTAATTTTCATTTATTTATTTCACAGAGAGAGAAGAGAGAGAGAGAGAGAGATTGGGTGTCCCAGGGCCTCTAGCCACTGCAAAGGACCTCCAGACTCATGCACCACTATTTTTACTAAAGTGGGAGAAGTAGGAGCATCGTTGTGTGTACAAGGCCACTCTGAGATTACATAGTGAATAGGAGGTCAGCTTTGAGCTTCAGCAAGATCCTATCTAGAAAAACCAAAAATAACAAAGAAAAGTTACTTTCACTGTGTCCCCACTGGGCACATGCTTCTGGAGTTCATTTGCAATGGCTTGAGGACCTGCTGTGCCCATTCTCTCCATCAAATAAATTTCCCTTTCTCAAACAAATAAATGAATGAATAAATAAATAAATATATTTTTAAAATTAATAAACTTATTTATTTGAGAGGGATAATATGAATGAGAATATGAATGACTGGAGATGGCTTAGTGGATAAGGTGCCTGCCTAGGAAGCCAAAGGCCCTGGAGCCCCCATTCTCTCTCTCTCTGTCTCTGTCTGATTCCTTCTAACTCTCCTATAAATAACAAAAATAATTAAATGAAATAATAATAATATAGATAAAATAAAATACATTCATGGTGGCTTAGGCCTTTCATTCCAGCAGCACTAGGAGGGAGGAAGAGAGTGAGGAGGGTCGTGGCTGTGAGTTCAAGACCACCCTGGGCTAGAGCCAGACCCTACCTTGAAAACCAAAAAATAACAACAACAACAACAAAAACCTAAAAGCCAAAGAAATAAATTTAACATCTACCATAAGTACAGTGTCATGTAGCCAGAAGCAGGAGGAGGTGTTTAAAGCGTGATATATACATATATATATTGTCAGGAGCCCCGTTTTTCTACCACACAGAGAGTCCCTGGAACACCCAGGCCTTCTGACCCGTCCAGCTCCAGATTCTCTAACCTCAGGTGGATGTGTCACCCATTCCAAAAAAATGCTCAAAAAAGACTGCCTGAGAATGGACTGCTGAGCCGGGGGACAGGTGGTGCACAGAAGGGTCTTTTTGGAAATGGAGCGATATCTTAGAATTCATGCCATCACTCGAAGTTACGAGCCTGCCGGAGGGGGGATGTCTTTAAAATGAACAAACAGGCCACAGAGGTTGTGTTTTCCTAGGAAGAGCCCAGCACAACTAAGGAGATGGTGGAGGGCTGACGGGCAAGGGCCTCGAGGAGTTAGAAGCTTGCTGTTAGAGAGCAAGGCCCTGCTTCCAATACTAAGGTAGAGAGATTTAAAAATCTTCCCTGGGCTTTGAGTCCAATGACTTGGACCACTGACACGCCTGTCATTGTTGTTGATGATGAGAGGGACTCAGCTTTTCTGAAGTGTGCTTGGTTGTCAGTGCAGGACCCTGGAAGGAGAGGCAGAACTCCATGACGTGTGAGGAGCAGTGTTGTTTTACTGCCCGCTCACCCAGGCCAGTAGGAAGCTGATTCCTAGGCTGAAGCCCAATCGCATTGTCATTCTCGCTTATTGAGTTGCTTATTTTTATGACTCTTTTACAAACCTTTTCATTTCAGAGGAACCCCTTGTAAGTGCCCACCATACGTTGGTACCATCATGCCCGTCTTCACCTGGGCCAAGGCGATGGAGGACCTGTCGCTGTGGGATGGTGGGCATTCCCCATGTTGCTCTGGTTCCTAACTTTTGGCAGCAACAGTCCACCAGTGGTGGGATTCAGTGCCTGTCCATGTTGCCCCATGCCCTCTGGTTTGTGCATACTCTCTTCCGCACAATCTCCTGAGCATTGGTGGCTCTGTTTGATTTTTGGTGGTGCTTGTTTGCTTTTTAGTTATAGAGCCACTCAGTGAGTGTGTAAACAGCACGTGTGGGTTCCATTCTTACCCTCGTCCCCGCCCCTCCCCAAGGGACCATGCTCCCTGGGGATGCCAGTTACATCCCCATAGGTATCGTGGGTCGTGCTTTTGGGGTAGGCATCAGTTATTGGGGTGAGTCCATGTCTCTGTCCCACCTTGTGGCTCTCACAATCTTTCAGCCCACACTTGCATGAATCTCTATGAGTCGGCCTGGTTGAGTGTTATGCCTACTTCGCTGATGAGGTCTGGGAGCCTCTGTGTTTCTGGATCTCTGCGACTCTGGACTCTGCGGGAGTTGAGTGTTCTCTGTGCCTATCTCCTTCACCTTTGTGCTGGTTGGAGTCTATTCTAATACTCAGAGTTTAGCAGCCTCTAGAACTCTGCTCCGTCGTACATTTTGTTTTTCCTCCCCATCACCCCGGTGTAGGTTTCCAAAGTCTGCCCACAACCAGCCTTGTGGCTCTTCTCCTCAAGATCTCTGTGCAGTGTCTGGGGTGCTGTTTCAGCTGGCAAGCTTGACTTCTCTTTTGATAGGGGTTCAGGTATCTTTTCATGAATTTTGTCGAATTTGTCCTTGGATCTCATTGCCTCTGTGCAAGGAGAAAAACAAAGGAAAACAAAACACACAGTCAGCCGCAGTCTGCATTGGCGAATCAGTTTGTATGCCACAGAAGGCAGTGGGATTTTATAGGAGAGCCACTGTTGTGGTCTCTGTACCATCTGTCCCCCTTTTCTCTCACCTGGAAAGCTTCTGAAACCAACTCTGAATTTTCTTGATCATGACAAAGGCCTGCCTAACAGTCTGGGTCTCTCCTGCCAAGATAGACCTCATAGAGTTTTTCTCTAATTTTCAAAGCATATCAAGTCCTTTCCTTAGTGGGACCTAATAGACCTTGGCCAAATGTGTTTCTGAATCACTTGTTGATTCTAGTGATTGATTGATTGATTTATGAGAGACAGAAGGAGACAGAGAGGGAGAGAGAATGGACACGCCACGGCCCTCAGCCAGTAGAAATGAACTCCGTGTACATGCGCCACCATGTGCATCTGGCTAAGGTGGGATGTGGGGAATCTAACCTGGCTCTTTTGGCTTCGCAAGCAAATGCCTTAACCACTAAGCCGTCGCACCAGCCCTTCTATATTTTATTTATTTATGTTTTGGTTTTTAGGGGTAGGGCCTCACTCTAGCTCAGGCTGACCTGGAAGTCACATTGTCTCTCTCTCTCTGTCTCTCTGACTCCTTCTATCTCTCCTATAAATAATAAAAATAATATGGACGAGAGAGATGGCTTAGCGGTTAAGGCGCCTGCCTCCTAAGCCTAAGAACACTGGTTCCAATCTCCAGCGGTTCCAATCTCTAGGTCCCACGTTTAGCCACATGCGAAGTGAGGCAAGGGTGCAATGCCGCACTTGACCACAAGGGGGCGCACACATCTGGATTTCATTCAGAGCAGCTGAGAGACTGCTGGCGTGCCCATCTCTATCTGTCTTCCTCTCCCTCTCTGTCTGTCTGAGTCTCTCTCTAAAAGTAAAAAATAAAAAAAATTGAAAAAAATAAAAGTAATAAAATGAAATAATAATAATAATAATAAATTAAAAAAATATATCTATGTGGTGCTCACGCCTTTCATCTCAGCAGCACTAGAGGGAGGCAGAGAGTGAGGAGGGTCGTAGCTGTGTGTTCGAGACCACCCTGAGATGACAGAGTGAATTCCAGCTCAGCCTGGGCTAGAACCAGTCCCTACCTCGAAAACCAAAAAACCCCAAAAACCAAAGAAATAAATGTAACATCTACCGAAAGTACAGTGTCATGCAGCCAAAAGCAGGAGGTGTTTAGAGCATGATATATACACACATACATACAGATAGATAGATAGACATAGATAGATATAGATACATATACATATACATACATATATATTATGTACTAGTATGTATTTATTTTATGTATTATATATTATTCATAATATATACACATAAATGTATGTAAATTTATATATAAACTTATATGTAAATATGTGAGTTCTTATATGAATATACATGTAAATTTATACATATATTATATATATAAATACATGTGATATATATTCCCATTTATGATATGTACAATATATTATTACATGTATTATAGATTTTTATATGTTATATATACTACATAATATATACATATACAAATAAATAAATAAATATATATATATATACATTTTTATATATATCATAATAGGATTAGGGTTGAGGCTATATGTAAATTTATATCCATAAATACATATGTATATATATATATATAATTTGGGGGGGGTGGGAGGTAGGGACTGGCTGTAGCCCGGGCTGACACAGAATTCACTGTGGCGTCTCAGGCTGGCCTTGAACTCACAGCCACGACCCTTCTAACATGTACTTATTCACAATTGTTTTCGAGGAAAGGAGAATAACTTCTAAGAAGTATCAATCTCAGAATTAAATCCTTCTAATGTCCTAACATACATAGTATGTGCCAGAGAGCATTCTTTGGATCTCAGTTGAAGGGAGGTTTCAATGTTGTCGACTTTTAACGTGATGACACCAGGTGACACTGGCCTTGTGTCTGTGGAATTTTCTTTCCCAGGAGATCTTCTGGAAAGGTGCTGAAACCAACCCTGAATTTTCTTTATCATGACAAAGGCCTGCATAGCCGTCTGTGTCTCTCTTGCAGAGAGAGCTCATAGGTTTTTTCTGTAATTTTCAAAGAATATTGAGTCCTCTCCTTAGCAGGGCCTAATAGACGTTTGCCAAACGTGTTTTATGTAATCGCTTTGCTTACTACTATTCCCGGCATTTAGGCTATGTAAGGTCAAAGCTTCAGGCTGTTTTGATCATAATTTATTTTATTTTATTGTATATTTTGGTTTTTCTTTCTTTGTCTTTTGCTTGCTTGCTTGTGTCTTTGCTTTCTGTCTTTCTTCCTTCCTTTTTTTCTTTTCTTTTCTTTTCTTTTCTTTCTTTCTTTCTTTCTTTCTTTTTTTTTTTCTTTTTTTTTCTTTTTGTTATTTCGGTTTTGCGATGTAGGGTCTCATTCGAACTGAGGCTGAGCAGGAATTCACCATGGCATCTCAGGGTGGCCTTGAACTCTGTGCCATCCTCCTACCTCTGCCTGCCAAGGGCTGGGATTCAAGACGTGTGCCACCACGCCCGGTTGTATGTTGGTTTTTCACGGTAGGGTCTCACTCTAGCCCAGGCTGAACTGGAACACACGATGTTATCTCAGGCTGGCTTTGAACTCATATCTAAGCATGTACATCTGCCTTGTCAGTGCTGGGGATGAAGGTGCATTGAAGCACGTCAAGCTCAAGGGATTTAGTAGACTCGTGCCTCATGATGGTGGAAAATCACAGACAAAAATCTCGAGATTGCATCATCAGTCAAATTTCACACATAGTTTTTTCAATACTTGTAATTGAAGTGAGATGGCCTGGAAAGGAACGTGTGATTGCAAGAGACTATGCTAATGAGATCCTGTCCTGGCAAGTAAAGGTGTAATTCTACTTGGAAACCTTTGAAAGTGTTTCCAGACAGGGGAATCACTGTCTGAAATGATATTTTCCATAGAAGCCTAAAGCGTAACTATGCGCTTGCACTTTCTCTTCAATGTCAGATTTGGAGTTTTAATTCTTTTGTGCATCACGTCAGGCCACCACAAATTTTCACTGTGTTAATAGGGGTCCTGGTGTTGGGTACTGACCATGCTTTCATTCCTGATTGCAAGTGTTACTGAATGAACAGATGGCATATTGGTGATGTTTCCATACCTTGCCCTTGTTGTGGTCCATCACCACACCTGCATCCACTGTGTTGTCAGGAAGGTTCTCAAGCCCCTCCTTGTGGGGACACCGTGCCTCAGGGTACACTTTCCAAGTCTGAGGTTCTCGATTCCTTCTGCTCACTCTTCAGCTCATAAGGCTTATAAGGCAAAAGGAATTTCTGGGCTGGAGAGATGGCTTAGGGGTTAAGGCGCCTGCCTCCTAAGCCTAAGAACACTGGTTCCAATCTCCAGCGGTTCCAATCTCCAGCGGTTCCAATCTCCAGGTCCCACGTTTAGCCAGATGCAAAGTGAGGCAAGGGCGCAATGCTGCACTTGGCCACAAGGGGGCGCACACATCTGGATTTCGTTCACAGCAGCTGAGACACTGCTGCCGTGCCCATCTCTGTCTTCTTCTCTGTCTCTCTCTCTATTGTCTCTCTCTGTGTGTCTCTCTCCAAAAAAATAATAATAAATGAAAAGTTTTAAAAAAAGGAATTTCTGTAGATGCATATGGGTTTAAGATGCCCCTATTTTTTTCCTTTGGGGACTTAGGACACTCCACCATGTCTGCGGGGTTACCAGAAATGTGAACCTCAGGCAGAAAGGGTGCTCAAAACTCCTACCGAATATCTCAAATCCTCTGTCAGTTGTGGAGGTCCCAGACAGATGTGAGCAGATGACTCAGGTGCTTGTTGGGAGCCCTGTTTTTCTACCACGCAGAGAGTCCCTGGAACACCCTGGCCTTCTCCTGGCCTGTCTGGCTCCAGATTCTCTAACCTCGGGTGACAACGCGTTCACCCGAGGTTAGAGAATCTGCTCGTTCCAAAAAAAAAAAAAAAAAACGCTCAAAATGGCTGCCTGAGAATGGAGTGCTGAGCCAGGGGACAGGTGGTGCGCAGAAGGGTCTTTTTGGAAATGGAGCGATATCTTAGAATTCATGCCATCACTCGAAGTTATGAGCCTACGGGAAGGGGGATGTCTTTAAAATGAACACACAGGCCACAGAGGGTGTGTTTTCCTAGGAATATCCCAGTGCAACTAAGGAGATGGTGGAGGGCTGATGGACAAGGGCCTGGAGGAGTTAGAAGCCGGCCTTTAGAGTGCGAGGCCCTGCTTCCAATACTAAGGTAGAGAGATTTAAAAATCTTCCTGGGGCTTTGAGTCCAATGACTTGGACCACTGACTCGCCTGTCATTGTTGTTGATGGCGAGAGGGACTCAGCTTTTCTGAAGTGTGCTCGGTTGCCAGTGCAGGACCCCCAGAAGGAGAGGCAGAACTCCATGACGTGTGAGGAGCAGTGTTGTTTTACTGCCCGCTCACCCAGGCCAGTAGGAAGCAGATTCCTAGGCTGAAGCCCAATCGCATTGTCATTCTCGCTTATTGAGTTGCTTATTTTTATGACTCTTTTACAAACCTTTTCATTTCAGAGGAACCCCTTGTAAGTGCCCACCATACGTTGGTACCATCATGCCCGTCTTCACCCGGGCATGGGGTGTTTTTGGCAGAGAGTCCCCACTCTGAAGGGAGACTTGTCTGCCTGCCTGGCCACTGCAATGCCACATGCCATTCATTTCCCTCAGATTGGTCAGAGATAGTGGATCTTAAACCTCTAGCAAGAAAAGAAAGTGGGTTAATTTTCTCACAAGTGGAGAGAAGCAGTAGAAATATCCCAAATCATGCTCACAGCTAGAAATGTGTTTCCAATTTTTTCCCATAATATAATAATCATACTTTATTGTTACAGGCAGGTTCACATTGCTGGCAGAAATCACCTGACCAAGAAAAGCTTGTGGGGGGGGGAGGGGGGTTTGTTTTAGCTTACAGCCTTGAGGGGAGGATCCATGATGGCAGGGGAAAATGACAGCATGAGCAAAGGGTGGACATCACTCCCTCACCAACATCACATGGACAACAGGAGAGTGTGACAAACACCAGCAAGGGAAAACTGGCTGTAACACCCATAAACCCACCCCCAGC
The DNA here is from genome assembly GCA_036365145.1 of Orientallactaga sibirica. Taxonomy (NCBI): domain Eukaryota; kingdom Metazoa; phylum Chordata; class Mammalia; order Rodentia; family Dipodidae; genus Orientallactaga; species Orientallactaga sibirica. The sequence continues at coordinate 66,273 of JAEOAD010002818.1, forward strand.
AATACACTGCCTCCAGGAGGTGTTAATTCCCAAATCTCCATCAGCTGGGAACCTATTGCTCAGACACCTAACTTTATGAAAGACACTGGAACCAGACACGACATGTAATAATCATAATTTTCCTTCTTAAGACAGTCCCATCTGTGTTGCCATCTGTAACAGAGTGCTTGGGGTCTAGGAAAGTCCTTGAACTCCAAACTCTAGGTTTGTTTCTAATTTTTTTTTCAGTTTTTCAAGGTAGGGTCTCACTCTAGCCAAGGCTGACCTGGAATTCACTCTGTATTCTCAGGGTGGCCTTGAACTCATGGCAATCCTCCTACCTCTGCCTCCTGAGTGCTGGGATTAAAGGCGTGCACCACCATGCCCAGCTTGTTTCTAACTTGAATCAAAGAATTGAATAAAAAGGCTGCAAAGATAATTATTAAATTATTATATTTATTGAGGGAAGTACAGAGCCAAGGAAGGACACTAGGTCTAGAGATCCTATGTGGAGAGCTTGAGAAAACCATGGAAAGAAAAGACAGAAAAAGTTCAAGGAGCTCCTTCGATGTGGGGGGCTGGACGGGATAAAGAACCCTTGAAAATAAGCAGAGTAAGGGCTAGGAGGGCCTCCCCTCAGCTCAACTTGGCTGGGCCTGGGCTGAGAACCAGACCCAGCCAAGGAAAAACTCACCCACAACTGGATGTTCCCAAGGGGTCAGAGAGCCTGCCCTCCGCTTGCAAAGGTATGAATAAGCCTATAGTGATGGGCTGTCTTTTAGCTCAGCTGAACCAGAGGGACAGCTGGTTGGTTAGGGCTAGGGGCTATCTCAGGAAGAGGCTAGCCCTGACACCAAGTTCTGGGGGCTGAACTTGACCAATCACAATGTTTAAATCCCATAAAAAATCTCCCTTTCAGGAAGGGTCCTGGTTGTTTGTGGAAAAACAGGTCTAGGGAACTAGGGAAGAGAAAAAAAATAGTCATATCATCTTTGATTTCTAACAAGTGCAGACTTCTTCAGGGTCAGTCACCCTAACTGTACTCCC
>JAEOAD010001041.1:0-61069 GCA_036365145.1 Orientallactaga sibirica
ACAGTAGGGAATCAGTTGCTTTCCCATGAAGACGTTTAGTGCAGCAACTTCTTTAAATATTTCTAGTTAGTGTAATCTAAGAAGATGTAAAAATTACCAGTATGGCTTCATTTCTAAAGCAGTTTGTTTAGAAAACAAACATCTTCCTTCCCGAACACTGTACTGTGTGAAATAAGCTAGTTCGGTTCTAGGAATCAGTTGCTTTCATACTAAGAAGGTTAAGTACAGCAACTTCAAACCTTCTTGATGGTGTAGCCTAACAAGATGTACAACTTACTAGTTTCGCTTCATTTCTAAAGTAGTTTTTTAGAAAACAAACATTTTCATTGACCTAACACTGTACTGTGTGAAATAAGCTAGTTCGGTTGTAGGAATCAGTTCCTTTTCCTACGAAGAAGGTTTAGTGCAGCAAGTTCAAACTTTTCTAGTTAGTGTAATCTAAGAAGATGTACAAATTAGTAGTATCACTTCATTTCTAAAGCAGTTTGTTTAGATAGTAGTATCGCTCATTTCTAAAGTAGTTTGTTTAGAAAACAAACATCTTCATTGTTTAACACTGTACTGTGTGAAATAAGCTAGTTCGGTTCTAGGAATCAGTTGCTTTCCTACGAAGAAGGTTTAGTGCAGCAAGTTCAAACTTTTCTAGTTAGTGTAATCTAAGAAGATGTACAAATTAGTAGTATCGCTTCATTTCTAAAGCAGTTTGTTTAGAAAACATACATCTTCATTGCCGAAAACTGTACTGTGTGAAATAAGTTAGTTCGGTTGTAGGAATCAGTTGCTTTCCTACGAAGAAGGTTTAGTGCAGCAACTTCAAACACTTTTAGTTAGTGTAATCTAAGAAGATGTACAAATTAGTAGTATTGCTTCATTTCTAAAGTAGTTTGTTTACAAAACAAACATCTTCATTGCCGTTCACTGTACTGTGTGAAATAAGCTAGTTTGGTTCTAGGAATCAGTTGCTTTCCTACGAAGAAGGTTAAGTGCAGCAACTTCAAACCTTCCTTGTTTGTGTAGTGTAACAAGATGTACAACTTACTAGTTTCGCTTCATTTCTAAAGTAGTTTCTTTAGAAAACAAACATGTTCATTGCCGAACAGTGTACTGTGTGAAATAAGCTAGTTCAGTTCTAGGAATAAGTTGCTTTCCTACGAAGAAGGTTTAGTGCAGCAAGTTCAAACTTTTCTAGTTAGTGTAGTCTAACAAGATGTACAACTTAGTAGTATCGCTTCATTTCTAAAGCAGTTTGTTTAGAAAACATACATCTTCATTGCTGAAAACTGTACTGTGTGAAATAAGTTCGGTTGTAGGATTCAGTTGCTTTCCTACGAAGAAGGTTTAGTGCAGCAACTTCAAACATTTCTAGTTAGTGTAATCTAAGAAGATGTACAAATTAGTAGTATCGCTTCATTTCTAAAGTAGTTTGTTTAGAAAACAAACATCTTCATTGCCGAACACTGTACTGTGTGAAATAAGCTAGTTCGGTTCTCGGAATCAGTTGCTTTCCTACGAAGAAGGTTAAGTGCAGCAACTTAAAACCTTCCTTGTTTGTGTAGTCTAACAAGATGTACAACTTACTAGTTTCGCTTCATTTCTAAAGTAGTTTCTTTAGAAAACAAACATCTTCATTGCCGAACACTGTACTGTGTGAAATAAGCTAGTTCGGTTGTAGGAATCAGTTGCTTTCCTACGAAGAAGGTTTAGTGCAGCAAGTTCAAACTTTTCTAGTTAGTGTAGGCTAAGAAGATGTACAACTTAGTAGTATCGCTTCATTTCTAAAGCAGTTTGTTTAGAAAACATACATCTTCATTGCCGAAAACTGTACTGTGTGAAATAAGTTAGTTCGGTTGTAGGAATCAGTTGCTTTCCTACGAAGACGGTTTAGTGCAGCAACTTCAAATATTTCTAGTTAGTGTAATCTAAGAAGATGTAAAAATTACCAGTATGGCTTCATTTCTAAAGCAGTTTGTTTAGAAAACAAACATCTTCCTTTCCGAACACTGTACTGTGTGAAATAAGCTAGTTCGGTTCTAGGAATCAGTTGCTTTCATACGAAGAAGGTTAAGTACAGCAACTTCAAACCTTCCTTGATGGTGTAGCCTAACAAGATGTACAACTTACTAGTTTCGCTTCATTTCTAAAGTAGTTTCTTTAGAAAACAAACATTTTCATTGACGAACACTGTACTGTGTGAAATAAGCTAGTTCGGTTGTAGGAATCAGTTCCTTTCCTACGAAGAAGGTTTAGTGCAGCAAGTTCAAACTTTTCTAGTTAGTGTAATCTAAGAAGATGTACAAATTAGTAGTATCACTTCATTTCTAAAGCAGTTTGTTTAGAAAACATACATCTTCATTACCAAAAACTGTAGTTTGTGAAATAAGTTAGTTCGGTTGTAGGAATCAGTTGCTTTCCCTACGAAGAAGGTTTAGTGCAGCAACTTCAAACATTTCTAGTTAGTGTAATCTAAGAAGATGTACAAATTAGTAGTATCGCTTCATTTCTAAAGTAGTTTGTTTAGAAAACAAACATCTTCATTGCCGAACACTGTACTGTGTGAAATAAGCTAGTTCGGTTCTAGAAATCAGTTGCTTTCCCTACGAAGAAGGTTTAGTGCAGCAAGTTCAAACTTTTCTAGTTAGTGTAATCTAAGAAGATGTACAAATTAGTAGTATCGCTTCATTTCTAAAGCAGTTTGTTTAGAAAACATACATCTTCATTGCAAAAACTGTACTGTGTGAAATAAGTTAGTTCGGTTGTAGGAATCAGTTGCTTTCCTAATGGAAGAAGGTTTAGTGCAGCAACTTCAAACATTTTTAGTTAGTGTAATCTAAGAAGATGTACAAATTAGTAGTATTGCTTCATTTCTAAAGTAGTTTGTTTACAAAACAAACATCTTCATTGCCGTTCACTGTACTGTGTGAAATAAGCTAGTTTGGTTCTAGGAATCAGTTGCTTTCCCTTTAAGAAGGTTAAGTGCAGCAACTTCAAACCTTCCTTGTTTGTGTAGTGTAACAAGATGTACAACTTACTAGTTTAAACTTCATTTCTAAAGTGGTTTCTTTAGAAAACAAACATGTTCATTGCCGAACAGTGTACTGTGTGAAATAAGCTAGTTCGGTTCTAGGAATCAGTTGCTTTCCTACGAAGAAGGTTTAGTGCAGCAAGTTCAAACTTTTCTAGTTAGTGTAGTCTAACAAGATGTACATCTTAGTAGTATCACTTCATTTCTAAAGCAGTTTGTTTAGAAAACATACATCTTCATTGCTGAAAACTGTACTGTGTGAAATAAGTTCGGTTGTAGGATTCAGTTGCTTTGCTACGAAGAAGGTTTAGTGCAGTAACTTCAAACATTTCTAGTTAGTGTAATCTAAGAAGATGTACAAATTAGTAGTATCGCTTCATTTCTAAAGTAGTTTGTTTAGAAAACAAACATCTTCATTGCCGAACACTGTACTGTGTGAAATAAGCTAGTTCGGTTCTAGGAATCAGTTGCTTTCCTACGAAGAAGGTTAAGTGCAGCAACTTCAAACCTTCCTTGTTTGTGTGGTCTAACAAGATGTACAACTTACTAGTTTCGCTTCATTTCTAAAGTAGTTTCTTTAGAAAACAAACATCTTCATTGCCGAACACTGTACTGTGTGAAATAAGCTAGTTCGGTTCTAGGAATCAGTTGCTTTCCTACGAAGAAGGTTTAGTGCAGCAAGTTCAAACTTTTCTAGTTAGTGTAATCTAAGAAGATGTACAAATTAGTAGTATCGCTTCATTTCTAAAGCAGTTTGTTTAGAAAACATACATCTTCATTGCCGAAAACTTTACTGTGTGAAATAAGTTAGTTCGCTTGTAGGAATCAGTTGCTTTCCTACGAAGAAGGTTTAGTGCAGCAACTTCAAACACTTTTATTTAGTGTAATCTAAGAAGATTTACAAATTAGTAGTATTGCTTCATTTCTAAAGTAGTTTGTTTACAAAACAAACATCTTCATTGCCGTTCACTGTACTGTGTGAAATAAGCTAGTTTAGTTCTAGGAATCATTTGCTTTCCTACGAAGAAGGTTAAGTGCAGCAACTTCAAACCTTCCTTTTTTGTGTAGTGTAACAAGATGTACAACTTACTAGTTTCGCTTCATTTCTGAAGTAGTTTCTTTAGAAAACAAACATGTTCATTGCCGAACAGTGTACTGTGTGAAATAAGCTAGTTCAGTTCTAGGAATAAGTTGCTTTCCTACGAAGAAGGTTTAGTGCAGCAAGTTCAAACTTTTCTAGTTAGTGTAGTCTAACAAGATGTACAACTTAGTAGTATCACTTCATTTCTAAAGCAGTTTGTTTAGAAAACATACATCTTCATTGCTGAAAACTGTACTGTGTGAAATAAGTTCGGTTGTAGGATTCAGTTGCTTTCCTACGAAGAAGGTTTAGTGCAGCAACTTCAAACATTTCTAGTTAGTGTAATCTAAGAAGATGTACAAATTAGTAGTATCGCTTCATTTCTAAAGTAGTTTGTTTAGAAAACAAACATCTTCATTGCCGAACACTGTACTGTGTGAAATAAGCTAGTTCGGTTCTCGGAATCAGTTGCTTTCCTACGAAGAAGGTTAAGTGCAGCAACTTAAAACCTTCCTTGTTTGTGTAGTCTAACAAGATGTACAACTTACTAGTTTCGCTTCATTTCTAAAGTAGTTTCTTTAGAAAACAAACATCTTCATTGCCGAACACTGTACTGTGTGAAATAAGCTAGTTCGGTTGTAGGAATCAGTTGCTTTCCTACGAAGAAGGTTTAGTGCAGCAAGTTCAAACTTTTCTAGTTAGTGTAGGCTAAGAAGATGTACAACTTAGTAGTATCGCTTCATTTCTAAAGCAGTTTGTTTAGAAAACATACATCTTCATTGCCGAAAACTGTACTGTGTGAAATAAGTTAGTTCGGTTGTAGGAATCAGTTGCTTTCCTACGAAGACGGTTTAGTGCAGCAACTTCAAATATTTCTAGTTAGTGTAATCTAAGAAGATGTAAAAATTACCAGTATGGCTTCATTTCTAAAGCAGTTTGTTTAGAAAACAAACATCTTCATTTCCTAACACTGTACTGTGTGAAATAAGCTAGTTCGGTTCTAGGAATCAGTTGCTTTCATACGAAGAAGGTTAAGTACAGCAACTTCAAACCTTCCCTTGATGGTGTAGCCTAACAAGATGTACAACTTACTAGTTTCGCTTCATTTCTAAAGTAGTTTCTTTAGAAAACAAACATTTTCATTGACGAACACTGTACTGTGTGAAATAAGCTAGTTCGGTTGTAGGAATCAGTTCCTTTCCTACGAAGAAGGTTTAGTGCAGCAAGTTCAAACTTTTCTAGTTAGTGTAATCTAAGAAGATGTACAAATTAGTAGTATCACTTCATTTCTAAAGCAGTTTGTTTAGAAAACATACATCTTCATTACCAAAAACTGTAGTTTGTGAAATAAGTTAGTTCGGTTGTAGGAATCAGTTGCTTTCCTACGAAGAAGGTTTAGTGCAGCAACTTCAAACATTTCTAGTTAGTGTAATCTAAGAAGATGTACAAATTAGTAGTATCGCTTCATTTCTAAAGTAGTTTGTTTAGAAAAAACAACATCTTCATTGCCGAACACTGTACTGTGTGAAATAAGCTAGTTCGGTTCTAGGAATCAGTTGCTTTCCTACGAAGAAGGTTTAGTGCAGCAAGTTCAAACTTTTCTAGTTAGTGTAATCTAAGAAGATGTACAAATTAGTAGTATCGCTTCATTTCTAAAGCAGTTTGTTTAGAAAACATACATCTTCATTGCCGAAAACTGTACTGTGTGAAATAAGTTAGTTCGGTTGTAGGAATCAGTTGCTTTCCTACGAAGAAGGTTTAGTGCAGCAACTTCAAACATTTTTAGTTAGTGTAATCTAAGAAGATGTACAAATTAGTAGTATTGCTTCATTTCTAAAGTAGTTTGTTTACAAAACAAACATCTTCATTGCCGTTCACTGTACTGTGTGAAATAAGCTAGTTTGGTTCTAGGAATCAGTTGCTTTCCTACGAAGAAGGTTAAGTGCAGCAACTTCAAACCTTCCTTGTTTGTGTAGTGTAACAAGATGTACAACTTACTAGTTTCGCTTCATTTCTAAAGTGGTTTCTTTAGAAAACAAACATGTTCATTGCCGAACAGTGTACTGTGTGAAATAAGCTAGTTCGGTTCTAGGAATCAGTTGCTTTCCTACGAAGAAGGTTTAGTGCAGCAAGTTCAAACTTTTCTAGTTAGTGTAGTCTAACAAGATGTACATCTTAGTAGTATCGCTTCATTTCTAAAGCAGTTTGTTTAGAAAACATACATCTTCATTGCTGAAAACTGTACTGTGTGAAATAAGTTCGGTTGTAGGATTCAGTTGCTTTGCTACGAAGAAGGTTTAGTGCAGTAACTTCAAACATTTCTAGTTAGTGTAATCTAAGAAGATGTACAAATTAGTAGTATCGCTTCATTTCTAAAGTAGTTTGTTTAGAAAACAAACATCTTCATTGCCGAACACTGTACTGTGTGAAATAAGCTAGTTCGGTTCTAGGAATCAGTTGCTTTCCTACGAAGAAGGTTAAGTGCAGCAACTTCAAACCTTCCTTGTTTGTGTGGTCTAACAAGATGTACAACTTACTAGTTTCGCTTCATTTCTAAAGTAGTTTCTTTAGAAAACAAACATCTTCATTGCCGAACACTGTACTGTGTGAAATAAGCTAGTTCGGTTCTAGGAATCAGTTGCTTTCCTACGAAGAAGGTTTAGTGCAGCAAGTTCAAACTTTTCTAGTTAGTGTAATCTAAGAAGATGTACAAATTAGTAGTATCGCTTCATTTCTAAAGCAGTTTGTTTAGAAAACATACATCTTCATTGCCGAAAACTTTACTGTGTGAAATAAGTTAGTTCGGTTGTAGGAATCACAGTTGCTTTCCCTACGAAGAAGGTTTAGTGCAGCAACTTCAAACACTTTTATTTAGTGTAATCTAAGAAGATTTACAAATTAGTAGTATTGCTTCATTTCTAAAGTAGTTTGTTTACAAAACAAACATCTTCATTGCCGTTCACTGTACTGTGTGAAATAAGCTAGTTTGGTTCTAGGAATCAGTTGCTTTCCTACGAAGAAGGTTAAGTGCAGCAACTTCAAACCTTCCTTTTTTGTGTAGTGTAACAAGATGTACAACTTACTAGTTTCGCTTCATTTCTAAAGTAGTTTCTTTAGAAAACAAACATGTTCATTTGCGAACAGTGTACTGTGTGAAATAAGCTAGTTCAGTTCTAGGAATAAGTTGCTTTCCTACGAAGAAGGTTTAGTGCAGCAAGTTCAAACTTTTCTAGTTAGTGTAATCTAAGAAGATGTACAAATTAGTAGTATCGCTTCATTTCTAAAGCAGTTTGTTTAGAAAACATACATCTTCATTGCCGAAAACTGTACTGTGTGAAATAAGTTAGTTCGGTTGTAGGAATCAGTTGCTTTCCTACGAAGAAGGTTTAGTGCAGCAACTTCAAACATTTCTAGTTAGTGTAATCTAATAAGATGTACAAATTACTAGTATGGCTTCTTTCCTAAAGCAGTTTGTTTAGAAAACAAACATCTACATTTCCGAACACTGTACTGTGTGAAATAAGCTAGTTCGGTTCTAGGAATCAGTTGCTTTCATACGAAGAAGGTTTAGTGCAGCAACTTCAAACCTTCCTTGATGGTGTAGCCTAACAAGATGTACAACTTACTAGTTTCGCTTCATTTCTAAAGTAGTTTCTTTAGAAAACAAACATTTTCATTGACGAACACTGTACTGTGTGAAATAAGCTAGTTCGGTTCTAGGAATCAGTTGCTTTCCTACGAAGAAGGTTTAGTGCAGCAAGTTCAAACTTTTCTAGTTAGTGTAATCTAAGAAGATGTACAAATTAGTAGTATCACTTCATTTCTAAAGCAGTTTGTTTAGAAAACATACATCTTCATTGTCGAAAACTGTACTGTGTGAAATAAGCTAGTTCGGTTGTAGGAATCAGTTGCTTTCCTACGAAGAAGGTTTAGTGCAGCAACTTCAAATATTTCTAGTTAGTGTAATCTAAGAAGATGTAAAAATTACTAGTATGGCTTCATTTCTAAAGCAGTTTGTTTAGAAAACAAACATCTTCCTTTCTGAACACTGTACTGTGTGAAATAAGGTAGTTCGGTTCTAGGAATCAGTTGCTTTCATACGAAGAAGGTTAAGTTCAGCAACTTCAAACCTTCCTTGATGGTGTAGCCTAACAAGATGTACAACTTACTAGTTTCGCTTCATTTCTAAAGTAGTTTCTTTAGAAAACAAACATTTTCATTGACGAACACTGTACTGTGTGAAATAAGCTAGTTCGGTTGTAGGAATCAGTTCCTTTCCTATGAAGAAGGTTTAGTGCAGCAAGTTCAAACTATTCTAGTTAGTGTAATCTAAGAAGATTTACAAATTAGTAGTATCACTTCATTTCTAAAGCAGTTTGTTTAGAAAACAAACATCTTCATTACCAAAAACTGTACTTTGTGAAATAAGTTAGTTCGGTTGTAGGAATCAGTTGCTTTCCCCTGAAGAAGAAGGTTTAGTGCAGCAACTTCAAACACTTTTAGTTAGTGTAATCTAAGAAGATGTACAAATTAGTAGTATCGCTTCATTTCTAAAGTAGTTTGTTTAGAAAACAAACATCTTCATTGCCGAACACTGTACTGTGTGAAATAAGCTAGTTCGGTTCTAGGAATCAGTTGCTTTCCTACGAAGAAGGTTTAGTGCAGCAAGTTCAAACTTTTCTAGTTAGTGTAATCTAAGAAGATGTACAAATTAGTAGTATCGCTTCATTTCTAAAGCAGTTTGTTTAGAAAACATACATCTTCATTGCCGAAAACTGTACTGTGTGAAATAAGTTAGTTCGGTTGTAGGAATCAGTTGCTTTCCTACGAAGAAGGTTTAGTGCAGCAACTTCAAACACTTTTAGTTTGTGTAATCTAAGAAGATGTACAAATTAGTAGTATTGCTTCATTTCTAAAGTAGTTTGTTTTAAAACAAACATCTTCATTTTTAACACTGTACTGTGTGAAATAAGCTAGTTGGTTCTAGGAATCAGTTGCTTTCCTACGAAGAAGGTTTAGTGCAGCAACTTCAAACCTTCCTTGTTTGTGTAGTTTAACAAGATGTACAACTTACTAGTTTCGCTTCATTTCTAAAGTAGTTTCTTTAGAAAACAAACATCTTTCATTGCCTAACACTGTACTGTGTGAAATAAGCTAGTTCGGTTCTAGGAATCAGTTGCTTTCCTACAAAGAAGGTTTAGTGCAGCAAGTTCAAACTTTTCTAGTTAGTGTAATCTAACAAGATGTACATCTTAGTAGTATCGCTTCATTTCTAAAGCAGTTTGTTTAGAAAACATACATCTTTCATTGAAAACTGTACTGTGTGAAATAAGTTCGGTGTAGGAATCAGTTGCTTTTTCCTACTGAAGAAGGTTTAGTGCAGCAACTTCAAACATTTCTAGTTAGTGTAATCTAAGAAGATGTACAAATTAGTAGTATCGCTTCATTTCTAAAGTAGTTTGTTTAGAAAACAAACATCTTCATTGCCGAACACTGTACTGTGTGAAATAAGCTAGTTCGGTTCTAGGAATCAGTTGCTTTCCTACGAAGAAGGTTAAGTGCAGCAACTTCAAACCTTCCTTGTTTGTGTGGTCTAACAAGATGTACAAATTACTAGTTTCGCTTCATTTCTAAAGTAGTTTCTTTAGAAAACAAACATCTTCATTGCCGAACACTGTACTGTGTGAAATAAGCTAGTTCGGTTCTAGGAATCAGTTGCTTTCCTACGAAGAAGGTTTAGTGCAGCAAGTTCAAACTTTTCTAGTTAGTGTAATCTAAGAAGATGTACAAATTAGTAGTATCGCTTCATTTCTAAAGTAGTTTGTTTACAAAACAAACATCTTCATTGCCGTTCACTGTACTGTGTGAAATAAGCTAGTTTGGTTCTAGGAATCAGTTGCTTTCCTACGAAGAAGGTTAAGTGCAGCAACTTCAAACCTTCCTTTTTTGTGTAGTGTAACAAGATGTACAACTTACTAGTTTCGCTTCATTTCTAAAGTAGTTTCTTTAGAAAACAAACATCTTCATTGCCGAACACTGTACTGTGTGAAATAAGCTAGTTCAGTTCTAGGAATCAGTTGCTTTCCTACGAAGAAGGTTTAGTGCAGCAAGTTCAAACTTTTCTAGTTAGTGTAGTCTAACAAGATGTACAACTTAGTAGTATCGCTTCATTTCTAAAGCAGTTTTTTTAGAAAACATACATCTTCATTGCTGAAAACTGTACTGTGTGAAATAAGTTCGGTTGTAGGATTCAGTTGCTTTCCTACGAAGAAGGTTTAGTGCAGCAACTTCAAACATTTCTAGTTAGTGTAATCTAAGAAGATGTACAAATTAGTAGTATCGCTTCATTTCTAAAGTAGTTTCTTTAGAAAACAAACATCTTCATTGTTCGAACACTGTACTGTGTGAAATAAGCTAGTTCGGTTGTAGGAATCAGTTGCTTTCCTACGAAGAAGGTTTAGTGCAGCAAGTTCAAACTTTTCTAGTTAGTGTAGGCTAACAAGATGTACAACTTAGTAGTATCGCTTCATTTCTAAAGCAGTTTGTTTAGAAAACATACATCTTCATTGCGAAAACTGTACTGTGTGAAATAAGTTAGTTCGGTTGTAGGAATCAGTTGCTTTCCCTACGAAGAAGGTTTAGTGCAGCAACTTCAAATATTTCTAGTTAGTGTAATCTAAGAAGATGTACAAATTAGTAGTATGGCTTCATTTCTAAAGCAGTTTGTTTAGAAAACAAACATCTTCCTTCCTAACACTGTACTGTGTGAAATAAGCTAGTTCGGTTCTAGGAATCAGTTGCTTTCATACGAAGAAGGTTAAGTGCAGCAACTTCAAACCTTCCTTGATGGTGTAGCCTAACAAGATGTACAACTTACTAGTTTCGCTTCATTTCTAAAGTAGTTTCTTTAGAAAACAAACATTTTCATTGACGAACACTGTACTGTGTGAAATAAGCTAGTTCGGTTGTAGGAATCAGTTCCTTTCCTACGAAGAAGGTTTAGTGCAGCAAGTTCAAACTTTTCTAGTTAGTGTAATCTAAGAAGATGTACAAATTAGTAGTATCACTTCATTTCTAAAGCAGTTTGTTTAGAAAACATACATCTTCATTACCAAAAACTGTAGTTTGTGAAATAAGTTAGTTCGGTTGTAGGAATCAGTTGCTTTCCTACGAAGAAGGTTTAGTGCAGCAACTTCAAACATTTCTAGTTAGTGTAATCTAAGAAGATGTACAAATTAGTAGTATCGCTTCATTTCTAAAGTAGTTTGTTTAGAAAACAAACATCTTCATTGCCGAACACTGTACTGTGTGAAATAAGCTAGTTCGGTTCTAGGAATCAGTTGCTTTCCTACGAAGAAGGTTTAGTGCAGCAAGTTCAAACTTTTCTAGTTAGTGTAATCTAAGAAGATGTACAAATTAGTAGTATCGCTTCATTTCTAAAGCAGTTTGTTTAGAAAAAAATACATCTTCATTGCCGAAAACTGTACTGTGTGAAATAAGTTAGTTCGGTTGTAGGAATCAGTTGCTTTCCTACGAAGAAGGTTTAGTGCAGCAACTTCAAACACTTTTAGTTAGTGTAATCTAAGAAGATGTACAAATTAGTAGTATTGCTTCATTTCTAAAGTAGTTTGTTTACAAAACAAACATCTTCATTGCCGTTCACTGTACTGTGTGAAATAAGCTAGTTTGGTTCTAGGAATCAGTTGCTTTCCTACGAAGAAGGTTAAGTGCAGCAACTTCAAACCTTCCTTGTTTGTGTAGTGTAACAAGATGTACAACTTACTAGTTTCGCTTCATTTCTAAAGTAGTTTCTTTAGAAAACAAACATCTTCATTGCCGAACAGTGTACTGTGTGAAATAAGCTAGTTCGGTTCTAGGAATCAGTTGCTTTCCTACGAAGAAGGTTTAGTGCAGCAAGTTCAAACTTTTCTAGTTAGTGTAGTCTAACAAGATGTACAACTTAGTAGTATCGCTTCATTTCTAAAGCAGTTTGTTTAGAAAACATACATCTTCATTGCTGAAAACTGTACTGTGTGAAATAAGTTCGGTTGTAGGATTCAGTTGCTTTCCTACGAAGAAGGTTTAGTGCAGCAACTTCAAACATTTCTAGTTAGTGTAATCTAAGAAGATGTACAAATTAGTAGTATCGCTTCATTTCTAAAGTAGTTTGTTTAGAAAACAAACATCTTCATTGCCGAACACTGTACTGTGTGAAATAAGCTAGTTCGGTTCTAGGAATCAGTTGCTTTCCTACGGAAGAAGAAGGTTAAGTGCAGCAACTTAAAACCTTCCTTGTTTGTGTAGTCTAACAAGATGTACAACTTACTAGTTTCGCTTCATTTCTAAAGTAGTTTCTTTAGAAAACAAACATCTTCATTGCCGAACACTGTACTGTGTGAAATAAGCTAGTTCGGTTGTAGGAATCAGTTGCTTTCCTACGAAGAAGGTTTAGTGCAGCAAGTTCAAACTTTTATAGTTAGTGTAGGCTAACAAGATGTACAACTTAGTAGTATCGCTTCATTTCTAAAGCAGTTTGTTTAGAAAACATACATCTTCATTGCCGAAAACTGTACTGTGTGAAATAAGTTAGTTCGGTTGTAGGAATCAGTTGCTTTCCTACGAAGAAGGTTTAGTGCAGCAACTTCAAATATTTCTAGTTAGTGTAATCTAAGAAGATGTAAAAATTACTAGTATGGCTTCATTTCTAAACCAGTTTGTTTAGAAAACAAACATCTTCCTTTCCGAACACTGTACTGTGTGAAATAAGCTAGTTCGGTTCTAGGAATCAGTTGCTTTCATACGAAGAAGGTTAAGTGCAGCAACTTCAAACCTTCCTTGATGGTGTAGCCTAACAAGATGTACAACTTACTAGTTTCGCTTCATTTCTAAAGTAGTTTCTTTAGAAAACAAACATTTTCATTGACGAACACTGTACTGTGTGAAATAAGCTAGTTCGGTTGTAGGAATCAGTTCCTTTCCTACGAAGAAGGTTTAGTGCAGCAAGTTCAAACTTTTCTAGTTAGTGTAATCTAAGAAGATGTACAAATTAGTAGTATCGCTTCATTTCTAAAGTAGTTTGTTTAGAAAACAAACATCTTCATTGCCGAACACTGTACTGTGTGAAATAAGCTAGTTCGGTTCTAGGAATCAGTTGATTTCCTACGAAGAAGGTTTAGTGCAGCAAGTTCAAACTTTTCTAGTTAGTGTAATCTAAGAAGATGTACAAATTAGTAGTATCGCTTCATTTCTAAAGCAGTTTGTTTAGAAAACATACATCTTCATTGCCGAAAACTGTACTGTGTGAAATAAGTTACTTCGGTTGTAGGAATCAGTTGCTTTCCTACGAAGAAGGTTTAGTGCAGCAACTTCAAACACTTTTAGTTAGTGTAATCTAAGAAGATGTACAAATTAGTAGTATTGCTTCATTTCTAAAGTAGTTTGTTTATAAAACAAACATCTTCATTGCCGTTCACTGTACTGTGTGAAATAAGCTAGTTTGGTTCTAGGAATCAGTTGCTTTCCCTCGAAGAAGAAGGTTAAGTGCAGCAACTTCAAACCTTCCTTGTTTGTGTAGTGTAACAAGATGTACAACTTACTAGTTTCGCTTCATTTCTAAAGTAGTTTCTTTAGAAAACAAACATGTTCATTGCCAAACAGTGTACTGTGTGAAATAAGCTTAGTCGGTTCTAGGAATCAGTTGCTTTCCTACGCGAAGAAGGTTTAGTGCAGCAAGTTCAAACTTTTCTAGTTAGTGTAGTCTAACAAGATGTACATCTCAGTAGTATCGCTTCATTTCTAAAGCAGTTTGTTTAGAAAACATACATCTTCATTGCTGAAAACTGTACTGTGTGAAAAAGTAAGTTCTGGTTGTAGGATTCAGTTGCTTTCCTACGAAGAAGGTTTAGTGCAGTAACATCAAACATTTCTAGTTAGTGTAATCTAAGAAGATGTACAAATTAGTAGTATCGCTTCATTTCTAAAGTAGTTTGTTTAGAAAACAAACATCTTCATTGCCGAACACTGTACTGTGTGAAATAAGCTAGTTCGGTTCTAGGAATCAGTTGCTTTCCTACGAAGAAGGTTAAGTGCAGCAACTTCAAACCTTCCCTTGTTTGTAGTCTAACAAGATGTACAACTAACTAGTTTCGCTTCATTTCTAAAGTAGTTTCTTTAGAAAACAAACATCTTCATTGCTAACACTGTACTGTGTGAAATAAGCTAGTTCGGTTCTAGGAATCAGTTGCTTTCCTACTAAGAAGGTTTAGTGCAGCAAGTTCAACGTTTTTCCAGTTTGTGTAGTCTAACAAGATGTACAACTAGTAGTATCGCTTCATTTCTAAAGCAGTTTGTTTAGAAAACATACATCTTCATTGCCGAACACTGTTCTGTGTGAAATAATCTAGTTCGGTTCTAGGAATCAGTTGCTTTCCTACGAAGAAGGTTAAGTCCAGCAACTTCAAACCTTCCTTGTTTGTGTAATCTAACAAGATGTACAACTTCCTAGTTTCGCTTCATTTCTAAAGTAGTTTGTTTAGAAAACAAACATCTTCATTGCCGAACACTGTACTGTGTGAAATAAGCTAGTTCGGTTCTAGGAATCAGTTGCTTTCCTACGAAGAAGGTTAAGTGCAGCAACTTCAAACCTTCCTTGTTTGTGTAGTCTAACAAGATGTACCACTTACTAGTTTCGCTTCATTTCTAAAGTAGTTTCTTTAGAAAACAAACATCTTCATTGCCGAACACTGTACTGTGTGAAATAAGCTAGTTCGGTTCTAGGAATCAGTTGGTTTCCTACGAAGAAGGTTTAGTGCATCAAGTTCAAACTTTTCTAGTTAGTGTAGTCTAACAAGATGTACAACTTAGTAGTATCGCTTCATTTCTAAAACAGTTTGTTTAGAAAACATACATCTTCATTGCCGAAAACTGTACTGTGTGAAATAAGTTAGTTCGGTTTCTCGGAATCAGTTGCTTTCCTGCGAAGAAGGTTTAGTGCAGCAACTTCAAACATTTCTAGTTAGTGTAATCTAAGAAGATGTACAAATTAGTAGTATCGCTTCATTTCTAAAGTAGTTTGTTTAGAAAACAAACATCTTCATTGCCGAACACTGTACTGTGTGAAATAAGCTAGTTCGGTTCTAGGAATCAGTTGCTTTCCTACGAAGAAGGTTAAGTGCAGCAACTTCAAACCTTCCTTGTTTGTGTAGTCTAACAAGATGTACAACTTACTAGTTTCGCTTCATTTCTAAAGTAGTTTCTTTAGAAAACAAACATCTTCATTGCCGAACACTGTACTGTGTGAAATAAGCTAGTTCGGTTCTAGGAATCAGTTGCTTTCCTACGAAGAAGGTTTAGTGCAGCAAGTTCAAACTTTTCTACTTAGTGTAGTCTAACAAGATGTACAACTTAGTAGTATCGCTTCATTTCTAAAGCAGTTTGTTTAGAAAACATACATCTTCATTGCTGAAAAACTGTACTGTGTGAAATAAGTTAGTTCGGTTGTAGGAATCAGTTGCTTACGAAGAAGGTTTAGTGCAGCAACTTCAAACATTTCTAGATAGTGTAATCTAAGAGGATGTACAAATTAGTAGTATCACTTCATTTCTAAAGTAGTTTATTTAGAAAACAAACATCTTCATTGCGAACACTGTACTGTGTGAAATAAGTTAGTTGGTTGTAGGAATCAGTTGCTATCCTACGAAGAAGGTTAAGTGCAGCAACTTCAAACCCTCCTTGATTGTGTAGTCTAACAAGATGTACAACTTACTAGTTTCGCTTCATTTCTAAAGTAGTTTCTTTAGAAAACAAACATCTTCGTTGCCGAACACTGTAGTGTGTGAAGTATCCTAGTTCGGTTCTAGGAATCAGTTGCTTTCCTAAGAAGAAGGTTTAGTGCAGCAAGTTCAAACTTTTCTACTTAGTGTAGTCTAACAAGATGTGCAACTTAGTAGTATTGCTTCATTTCTAAAGCAGTTTGTTTAGAAAACATACATCTTCATTGCCGAAAACTGTACTGTGTGAAATAAGTTAGTTCGGTTGTAGGAATCATTTGCTTTCCTACGAAGAAGGTTTAGTGCAGCAACTTCAAACCTTCCTTGATTGTGTAGTCTAACAAGATGTACAACTTACTAGTTTCGCTTCATTTCGAAAGTAGTTTCTTTATAAAACAAACATCTTCATTGCCGAACACTGTACTGTGTGAAATATTCTAGTTCAGTTCTAGGAATCAGTTGCTTTCCTACGAAGAAGGTTTAGTGCAGCAAGTTCAAACTTTTCTACTTAGTGTAGTCTAACAAGATGTACAACTTAGTAGTATCGCTTCATTTCTAAAGCAGTTCGTTTAAAAAACATACATCTTCATTGCCGAAAACTGTACTGTGTGAAATAAGTTAGTTCGGTTGTAGGAATCATTTGCTTTCCTACGAAGAAGGTTTAGTGCAGCAACTTCAAACCTTTCTGTTTGTGTAGTCTAACAAGATGTACAACTTACTAGTTTCGCTTCATTTCTAAAGTAGTTTGTTTAGAAAACAAACATCTTCATTGCGAACACTGTACTGTGTGAAATAAGCTAGTTCGGTTCTAGGAATCAGTTGCTTTCCTACGAAGAAGGTTAAGTGCAGCAACTTCAAACCTTCCTTGTTTGTGTAGTGTAACAAGATGTACAACTTACTAGTTTCGCTTCATTTCTAAAGTAGTTTCTTTAGAAAACAAACATCTTCATTGCCGAACACTGTACTGTGTGAAATAAGCTAGTTCGTTTCTAGGAATCATTTGCTTTCCTACGAAGAAGGTTTTGTGCAGCAACTTCAAACCTTCCTTATTAGTGTAGTCTAACAAGATGTACAACTTACTAGTTTCGCTTCATTTCTAAAGCAGTTTGTTTAGAAAACATACATCTTCATCATTGAAAACTGTACTGTGTGAAATAAGTTAGTAAGGTTGTAGGAATCAGTTGCTTTACTAGGAAGAAGGTTTAGTGCAGCAACTTCAAACATTTCTAGTTAGTGTAATCTAAGAAGATGTACAAATTAGTAGTATCGCTTCATTTCTAAAGTTGTTTGTTTAGAAATCAAACATCTTCATTGCCGAACACTGCACTGTGTGAAATAAGCTAGTTCGGTTCTAGGAATCATTTAGTTTCCTACGAAGAAGGATTAGTGCAGCAACTTCAAACCTTCCTTGATTGTGTAGTCTAACAAGATGTACAACTTACTAGTTTCGATCCATTTCTAAAGCAGTTTGTTTAGAAAACATACATCTTCATTGCCGAAAACTGTACTGTGTGAAATAAGATACTAAGGCTGTAGGAATCACTTGCTTTCCTACGAAGAAGGTTTAGTGCAGCAACTTCAAACATTTCTAGTTAGTGTAATCTAAGAAGATGTACAAATTAGTAGTATCGCTTCATTTCTAAAGTTGTTTGTTTAGAAAACAAACATCTTCATTGCCGAACACTTTACTGTGTGAAATAAGCTACTTCGGTTCTAGGAATCATTTGCTTTCCTACGAAGAAGGTTTAGTGCAGCAACTTCAAACCTTCCTTGATGGTGCAGTCTAACAAGATGTACAACTTACTAGTTTCGCTTCATTTCTAAAGTAGTTTCTTTAGGAAACAAACATCTTCATTGCCGAACACTGTACTGTGTGAAATAAGCTAGTTCGGTTCTAGGAATCACTTGCTTTCCTCCGAAGAAGTTTTAGTGCAGCAAGTTCAAACTTTTCTGGTTAGTGTAATCTAACAAGATGTACAACTTAGTAGTTTCACTTCATTTCTAAAGCAGTTTCTTTAGGAAACAAACATCTTCATTGCCTAACACTGTACTGTGTGAAATAAGTTAGTTCGGTTGTAGAAATCAGTTGCTCTCCTACGAAGAAGGTTAAGTGCAGCAACTTCAAACCACCCTTGATTGTGTAGTCTAACAAGATGTACAACTTACTAGTTTCGCTTCATTTCTAAAGTAGTTTGTTTAGAAAACAAACATCTTCATTGCCGAACACTGTACTGTGTGAAATAAGCTAGTTCGGTTGTAGGAATCAGTTGCTTTCCTACGAAGAAGGTTAAGTGCAGCAACTTCAAACCTTCCTTGTTTGTGTAGTCTAACAAGATGTACAACTTACTAGTTTCGCTTCATTTCTAAAGCAGTTTGTTTAGAAAACATACATCTTCATTGCCGAAAATTGTACTGTGTGAAATAAGTTAGTTCGGTTGTAGGAATCAGTTGCTTTCCTACGAAGAAGGTTTAGTGCAGCAACTTCAAACATTTCTAGTTAGTGTAATCTAAGAAGATGTACAAATTAGTAGTATCGCTTCATTTCTAAAGTAGTTTGTTTAGAAAACAAACATCTTCATTGCCGAACACTGTACTGTGTGAAATAAGCTAGTTCGGTTCTAGGAATCATTTGCTTTCCTACGAAGAAGGTTTAGTGCAGCAACTTCAAACCTTCCTTGATTGTGTAGTCTAACAAGATGTACAACTTACTAGTTTCGTTTCATTTCTAAAGCAGTTTGTTTAGAAAACATACATCTTCATTGCCGAAAACTGTACTGTGTGAAATAAGTTAGTTCGGTTGTAGGAATCAGTTGCTTTCCTACGAAGAAGGTTTAGTGCAGCAACTTCAAACATTTCTAGTTAGTGTAATCTAAGAAGATGTACAAATTAGTAGTATCGCTTCATTTCTAAAGTTGTTTGTTTAGAAAACAAACATCTTCATTGCCGAAACACTGTACTGTGTGAAATAAGCTAGTTTGGTTCTAGGAATCATTTGCTTTCCTACGAAGAAGGTTTAGTGCAGCAACTTCAAACCTTCCTTGATTGTGTAGTCTAACAAGATGTACAACTTACTAGTTTCGCTTCATTTCTAAAGTAGTTTCTTTAGAAAACAAACATCTTCATTGCCGAACACTGTACTGTGTGAAATAAGCTAGTTCGATTCTAGGAATCACTTGCTTTCCTACGAAGTAAGGTTTAGTGCAGCATCTTCAAACATTTCTAGTTAGTGTAATCTAAGAAGATGTACAAATTAGTAGTATCGCTTCATTTCTAAAGTAGTTTGTTTAGAAAACAAACATCTTCATTGCCGAACACTGTACTGTGTGAAATAAGCTATTTCGGTTCTAGGAATCATTTACTTTCCTACGAAGAAGGATTAGTGCAGCAACTTCAAACCTTCCTTGATTGTGTAGTCTAACAAGATGTACAACTTACTAGTTTCGCTTCATTTCTAAAGCAGTTTGTTTAGAAAACATACATCTTCATTGCCGAAAACTGTACTGTGTGAAATAAGTTAGTAAGGCTGTAGGAATCAGTTGCTTTCCTACGAAGAAGGTTTAGTGCAGCAACTTCAAACATTTCTAGTTAGTGTAATCTAAGAAGATGTACAAATTAGTAGTATCGCTTCATTTCTAAAGTTGTTTGTTTAGAAAACAAACATCTTCATTGCCGAACACTTTACTGTGTGAAATAAGCTAGTTCGGTTCTAGGAATCAGTTGCTTTCCTACGAAGAAGGTTAAGTGCAGCAACTTCAAACCTTCCTTGTTTGTGTAGTCTAACAAGATGTACAACTTACTAGTTTCGCTTCATTTCTAAAGTAGTTTCTTTAGAAAACAAACATCTTCATTGCCAAACACTGTACTGTGTGAAATAAGCTAGTTCGGTTCTAGGAATCACTTGCTTTCCTACGAAGAAGGTTTAGTGCAGCAAGTTCAAACTTTTCTGGTTAGTGTAATCTAACAAGTTGTACAACTTAGTACTTTCACTTCATTTCTAAAGCAGTTTCTTTAGGAAACAAACATCTTCATTGCCGAACACTGTACTGTGTGAAATAAGTTAGTTCGGTTGTAGGAATTAGTTGCTCTCCTACGAAGAAGGTTAAGTGCAGCAACTTCAAACCCTCCTTGATTGTGTAGTCTAACAAGATGTACAACTTACTAGTTTCGCTTCCTTTCTAAAGTAGTTTCTTTAGAAAACAAACATCTTCATTGCCGAACACTGTACTGTGTGAAATAAGCTAGTTCGGTTCTAGGAATCATTTGCTTTCCTACGAAGAAGGTTTAGTGCAGCAACTTCAAACCTTCCTTGATTGTGTAGTCTAACAATATGTACAACTTACTAGTTTCGCTTCATTTCTAAAGCAGTTTGTTTAGAAAACATACATCTTCATTGCCGAAAACTGTACTGTGTGAAATAAGTTAGTTCGGCTGTAGGAATCAGTTGCTTTCCTACGAAGAAGGTTTAGTGCAGCAACTTCAAACATTTCTAGTTAGTGTAATCTAAGAAGATGTACAAATTAGTAGTATCGCTTCATTTCTAAAGTAGTTTGTTTAGAAAACAAACATCTTCATTGCCAAACACTGTACTGTGTGAAATAAGCTAGTTCGGTTCTAGGAATCACTTGCTTTCCTACGAAGAAGGTTTAGTGCAGCAACTTCAAACATTTTCAGTTAGTGTATTCTAACAAGATGTACAAATTAGTAGTTATCGCTTCATTTCTAAAGTAGTTTGTTTAGAAAACAAACATCTTCATTGCGAACACTGTACTGTGTGAAATAAGCTAGTTCGGTTCTAGGAATCAGTTGCTTTCCTACGAAGAAGGTTTAGTGCAGCAACTTCAAACCTTCCTTGATTGTGTAGTCTAACAAGATGTACAACTTACTAGTTTCGCTTCATTTCTAAAGTAGTTTCTTTAGAAAACAAACATCTTCATTGCCGAACACTGCTGTGTGAAATAAGCTAGTTCGGTTCTGGAATCACTTGCTTTCCTACGAAGAAGGTTTAGTGCAGCAACTTCAAACATTTCTAGTTAGTGTAATCTAAGAAGATGTACAAATTAGTAGTATCGCTTCATTTCTAAAGTTGTTTGTTTAGAAAACAAACATCTTCATTGCCGAACACTTTACTGTGTGAAATAAGTTAGTTCGGTTGTAGGAATCAGTTGCTTTCCTACGAAGAAGGTTTAGTGCAGCAACTTCAAACCTTCCTTGATTGTGTAGTCTAACAAGATGTACAACTTACTAGTTTCGCTTCATTTCTAAAGTAGTTTCTTTAGAAAACAAACATCTTCATTGCCGAACACTGTACTGTGTGAAATATTCTAGTTCGGTTCTAGGAATCAGTTGCTTTCCTACGAAGAAGGTTTAGTGCAGCAAGTTCAAACTTTTCTACTTAGTGTAGTCTAACAAGATGTACAACTTAGTAGTATCGCTTCATTTCTAAAGCAGTTTGTTTAGAAAACAAACATCTTCATTGCCGATAACTGTACTGTGTGAAATAAGTTAGTTCGGTTCTAGGAATCATTTGCTTTCCTACGAAGAAGGTTAAGTGCAGCAACTTCAAACCTTCCTTGTTTGTGTAGTCTAACAAGATGTACAACTTACTAGTTTCGCTTCATTTCTAAAGTAGTTTCTTTAGAAAACAAACATCTTCATTGCCGAACACTGTACTGTGTGAAATATTCTAGTTCGGTTCTAGGAATCAGTTGCTTTCTACGAAGAAGGTTTAGTGCAGCAAGTTCAAACTTTTCTACTTAGTGTAGTCTAACAAGATGTACAACTTAGTAGTATCGCTTCATTTCTAAAGCAGTTTGTTTAGAAAACAAACATCTTCATTGCGAAAACTGTACTGTGTGAAATAAGTTAGTTCGGTTCTAGGAATCATTGCTTTCCTACGAAGAAGGTTTAGTGCAGCAACTTCAAACCTTCCTTGTTTGTGTAGTCTAACCAGATATACAACTTACTAGTTTCGCTTCATTTCTAAAGCAGTTTGTTTAGAAAACAAACATCTTCATTGCGAAAACTGTACTGTGTGAAATAAGTTAGTTCGGTTGTAGGAATCAGTTGCTTTCCTACGAAGAAGGTTTAGTGCAGCAACTTCAAACATTTCTAGTTAGTGTAATCTAAGAAGATGTACAAATTAGTAGTATCGCTTCATTTCTAAAGTAGTTTGTTTAGAAAACAAACATCTTCATTGCCGAACACTGTACTGTGTGAAATAAGCTAGTTCGGTTCTAGGAATCATTTGCTTTCCTACGAAGAAGGTTTAGTGCAGCAACTTCAAACCTTCCTTGATTGTGTAGTCTAACAAGATGTACAAACTTACTAGTTTCGCTTCATTTCTAAAGCAGTTTGTTTAGAAAACATACATCTTCATTGCCGAAAACTGTACTGTGTGAAATAAGTTAGTTCGGCTGTAGGAATCAGTTGCTTTCCTACGAAGAAGGTTTAGTGCAGCAACTTCAAACATTTCTAGTTAGTGTAATCTAAGAAGATGTACAAATTAGTAGTATCGCTTCATTTCTAAAGTTGTTTGTTTAGAAAACAAACATCTTCATTGCCGAACACTGTACTGTGTGAAATAAGCTAGTTCGGTTCTAGGAATCATTTACTTTCCTACGAAGAAGGATTAGTGCAGCAACTTCAAACCTTCCTTGATTGTGTAGTCTAAAATGATGTACAACTTACTAGTTTCGCTTCATTTCTAAAGCAGTTTGTTTAGAAAACATACATCTTCATTGCCGAAAACTGTACTGTGTGAAATAAGTTAGGAAGGCTGTAGGAATCAGTTGCTTTCCTACGAAGAAGGTTTAGTGCAGCAACTTCAAACATTTCTAGTTAGTGTAATCTAAGAAGATGTACAAATTAGTAGTATCGCTTCATTTCTAAAGTTGTTTGTTTAGAAAACAAACATCTTCATTGCCGAACACTTTACTGTGTGAAATAAGCTAGTTCGGTTCTAGGAATCATTTGCTTTCCTACGAAGAAGGTTTAGTGCAGCAACTTCAAACCTTCCTTGATGGTGTAGTCTAACAAGATGTAAAACTTACTAGTTTCGCTTCATTTCTAAAGTAGTTTCTTTAGGAAACAAACATCTTCATTGCCGAATACTGTACTGTGTGAAATAAGCTAGTTCGGTTCTAGGAATCACTTGCTTTCCTACAAAGAAGGTTTAGTGCAGCAAGTTCAAACTTTTCTGTTAGTGTAATCTAACAACATGTACAACTTTGTAGTTTCACTTCATTTCTAAAGCAGTTTCTTTAGGAAACAAACATCTTCATTGCCGAACACTGTACTGTGTGAAATAAGTTAGTTCGGTTGTAGGAATCAGTTGCACTCCTACGAAGAAGGTTAAGTGCAGCAACTTCTAACTCTCCTTGATTGTGTAGTCTAACAAGATGTACAACTTACTAGTTTCGCTTCATTTCTAAAGTAGTTTCTTTAGAAAACAAACATCTTCATTGCCGGACAGTGTACTGTGTGAAATATTCTAGTTCGGTTCTAGCAATCAGTTGCTTTCCTACGAAGAAGGTTTAGTGCAGCAAGTTCAAACTTTTCTACTTAGTGTAGTCTAACAAGATATACAACGTAGTAGTATCGCTTCATTTCTAAAGCAGTTTGTTTAGAAAACATACATCTTCATTGCCGATAACTGTACTGTGTGAAATAAGTTAGTTCCGTTGTAGGAATCATTTGCTTTCCTACGAAGAAGGTTTAGTGCAGCAACTTCAAACCTTCCTTGATTGTGTAGTCTAACAAGATATACAACTTACTAGTTTCGCTTCATTTCTAAAGTAGTTTCTTTAGAAAACAAACATCTTCATTGCCGAACACTGTACTGTGTGAAATATTCTAGTTCGGTTCTAGGAATCAGTTGCTTTCCTACGAAGAAGGTTTAGTGCAGCAAGTTCAAACTTTTCTACTTAGTGTAGTCTAACAAGGTGTACAACTTAGTAGTATCGCTTCATTTCTAAAGCAGTTCGTTTAGAAAACATACATCTTCATTGCCGAAAACTCTACTGTGTGAAATAAGTTAGTTCGGTTGTAGGAATCATTAGCTTTCCTACGAAGAAGGTTTAGTGCAGCAACTTCAAACCTTCCTTGATTGTGTAGTCTAACCAGATGTACAACTTACTAGTTTCGCTTCATTTCTAAAGCAGTTTGTTTAGAAAACATACTTCTTCATTGCCGAAAACTGAACTGTGTGAAATAAGTTAGTTCGGCTGTAGGAATCAGTTGCTTTCATACGAAGAAGGTTTAGTGCAGCAACTTCAAACATTTCTAGTTAGTGTAATCTAAGAAGATGTACAAATTAGTATTATCGCTTCATTTCTAAAGTTGTTTGTTGAGAAAACAAACATCTTCATTGCCGAACACTGTACTGTGTGAAATAAGCTAGTTCGGTTCTAGGAATCATTTGCTTTCCTACGAAGAAGGTTTAGTGCAGCAACTTCAAACCTTCCTTGATTGTGTAGTCTAACAAGATGTAAAACTTACTAGTTTCGCTTCATTTCTAAAGCAGTTTGTTTAGAAAACATACATCTTCATTGCCGAAAACTGTACTGTGTGAAATAAGTTAGTTCGGCTGTAGGAATCAGTTGCTTTACTACGAAGAAGGTTTAGTGCAGCAACTTCAAACATTTCTAGTTAGTGTAATCTGAGAAGATGTACAAATTAGTAGTATCGCTTCATTTCTAAAGTTGTTTGTTTAGAAAACAAACATCTTCATTGCCGAACACTGTACTGTGTGAAATAAGCTAGTTCGGTTCTAGGAATCACTTGCTTTCCTACGAAGAAGGTTTAGTGCAGCAAGTTCAAACTTTTCTGGTTAGTGTAATCTAACAAGTTGTACAACTTAGTAGTTTCATTTCATTTCTAAAGCAGTTTCTTTAGGAAACAAACATCTTCATTGCCGAACACTGTACTGTGTGAAATAAGTTAGCTCGGTTCTAGGAATCAGTTGCTTTCCTACGAAGAAGGTTAAGTGCAGCAACTTCAAACCTTCCTTGTTTGTGTAGTCTAACAAGATGTACAACTTACTAGTTTCGCTTCATTTCTAAAGTAGTTTCTTTAGAAAACATACATCTTCATTGCCGAAAACTGTACTGTGTGAAATAAGTTAGTTCGGTTGTAGGAATCAGTTGCTTTCCTACGAAGAAGGTTAAATGCAGCAACTTCAAACCTTCCTTGTTTGTGTAGTCTAACAAGATGTACAACTTACTAGTTTCGCTTCATTTCTAAAGTAGTTTCTTTAGAAAACAAACATCTTCATTGCTGAACACTGTACTGTGTGAAATAAGCTAGTTCGGTTCTAAGAATCAGTTGCTTTCCTACGAAGAAAGTTTAGTGCAGCAAGTTCAAACTTTTCTACTTAGTGTAGTCTAACAAGATGTACAACTTTATAGTATCGCTTCATTTCTAAAGCAGTTTCTTTCGAAAACATACATCTTCATTGCCGAAAACTGTACTGTGTGAAATAAGTTAGTTCGGTTGTAGGAATCAGTTGCTTTCCTACGAAGAAGATTTAGTGCAGCAACTTCAAACATTTCTAGTTTGTGTAATCTAAGTAGATGTACAAATTAGTAGTATCGCTTCATTTCTAAAGTAGTTTGTTTAGAAAACAAACATCTTCATTGCTGAACACTGTACTGTGTGAAATAAGCTAGTTCGGTTCTACGAATCAGTTGCTTTCCTACGAAGAAGGTTTAGTGCAGCAACTTCAAACCTTCCTTGTTTGTGTAATCTAACAAGATGTACAACTTACTAGTTTCGCTTCATTTCTAAAGTAGTTTCTTTAGAAAACAAACATCTTCATTGCCGAACACTGTACTGTGTGAAATAAGCTAGTTCGGTTCTAGGAATCAGTTGCTTTCCTACGAAGAAGGTTTAGTGCAGCAACTTCAAACATTTCTAGTTAGTGTAATCTAAGAAGATGTACAAATTAGTAGTATCGCTTCATTTCTAAAGTAGTTTGTTTAGAAAACAAACATCTTCATTGCCGAACACTGTACTGTGTGAAATAAGCTAGTTCGGTTCTAGGAATCAGTTGCTATCTTACGAAGAAGGTTTAGTGCAGCAACTTCAAACCTTCCTTGATTGTGTAGTCTAACAAGATGTACAACTTACTAGTTTCACTTCATTTCTAAAGTAGTTTCTTTAGAAAACAAACATCTTCATTGCCGAACACTGTACTGTGTGAAATAAGCTAGTTCGGTTCTAGGAATCAGTTGCTTTCCTACAAAGAAGGTTTAGTGCAGCAACTTCAAACATTTCTAGTTAGTGTAATCTAAATGATGTACAAATTAGTAGTATCGCTTCAATTCTAAAGTAGTTTGTTTAGAAAACAAACATCTTCATTGCCGAACACTGTACTGTGTGAAATAAGCTAGTTCGGTTGTAGGAATCAGTTGCTTTCCTACGAAGAAGGTTAAGTGCAGCAACTTCAAAACCTTCCTTGTTTGTGTAGTCTAACAAGATGTACAACTTACTAGTTTCGCTTCATTTCTAAAGTAGTTTCTTTAGAAAGCAAACATCTTCATTGCCGAACACTGTACTGTTTGAAATAAGCTCGTTCGGTTCTAGGAATCAGTTGCTTTCCTACGAAGAAGGTTTAGTGCAGCAAGTTCAAACATTTCTGGTTAGTGTAATCTAACAAGATGTACAACTTAGTAGTTTCACTTCATTTCTAAAGCAGTTTGTTTAGAAAACAAACATCTTCATTGCCGAACACTGTACTGTGTGAAATAAGTTAGTTCGGTTCTAGGAATCAGTTGCTTTCCTACGAAGAAGGTTAAGTGCAGCAACTTCAAACCTTCCTTGTTTGTGTAGACTACCAAGATGTACAACTTACTAGTTTCGCTTCATTTCTAAAGTAGTTTCTTTAGAAAACAAACATCTTCATTGCGAAAACTGTACTGTGTGAAATAAGTTAGTTCGGTTGTAGGAATCAGTTGCTTTCCTACGAAGAAGGTTAAGTGCAGCAACATCAAACCTTCCTTGTTTGTGTAGTCTAACCAGATGTACAACTTACTAGTTTCGCTTCATTTCTAAAGTAGTTTCTTTAGAAAGCAAACATCTTCATTGCTGAACACTGTACTGTGTGAAATAAGCTAGTTCGGTTCTGGGAATCAGTTGCTTTCCTACGAAGAAAGTTTAGTGCAGCAAGTTCAAACTATTCTAGTTAGTGTAGTCTAACAAGATGTACAAGTTAGTAGGATCGCTTCATTTCTAAAGTTGTTTGTTTAGAAAACAAACATCTTCATTGCCGAACACTGTACTGTGTGAAATAAGCTATTTCAGTTCTAGGAATCATTTGCTTTCCTACGAAGAAGGTTTAGTGCAGCAACTTCAAACCTTCCTTGTTTGTGTAGTCTAACAAGATGTACAACATACTAGTTACGCTTTATTCCTAAAGTAGTTTCTTTAGAAAACAAACATCTTCATTGCCGAACACTGTAATGTGTGAAACAAGCTAGTTAGGTTCTAGGAATCAGTTGCTTTCCTACGAAGAAGGTTTAGTGCAGCAACTTCAAACATTTGTAGTTAGTGTAATCTAAGAAGATGTACAAATTAGTAGTATCGCTTCATTTCTAAAGTAGTTTGTTTAGAAAACAAACATCTTCATTGCCGAACACTGTACTGTGTGAAATAAGCTAGTTCGGTTCTAGGAATCATTTGCTTTCCTACGAAGAAGGTTTAGTGCAGCAACTTCAAACATTTCTAGTTAGTGTAATCTAAGAAGATGTACAAATTAGTAGTATCGCTTCATTTCTAAAGTAGTTTGTTTAGAAAACAAACATCTTCATTGCCGAACACAGTACTGTGTGAAATAAGCTAGTTCGATTCTAGGAATCATTTACTTTCCTACGAAGAAGGATTAGTGCAGCAACTTCAAACCTTCCTTGATTGTGTAGTCTAACAAGATGTACAACTTACTACTTTCGCTTCATTTCTAAAGTAGTTTCTTTAGAAAACATATATCTTCTTTGCCGAAAACTGTACTGTGTGAAATAAGTTAGTTCGGTTCTAGGAATCAGTTGCTTTCCTACGAAGAAAGTTTAGTGCAGCAAGTTCAAACTTTTCTAGTTAGTGTAGTCTAACAAGATGTACAACTTAGTAGTATCGCTTCATTTCTAAAGCAGTTTGTTTAGAAAACATACATCTTCATTGCCGAAAACTGTACTGTGTGAAATAAGTTAGTTCGGTTGTAGGAATCAGTTGCTTTCCTACGAAGAAGGTTTAGTGCAGCAACTTCAAACATTTCCAGTTAGTGTAATCTAAGAAGATGTACAAATTAGTACTATCGCTTCATTTCTAAAGTAGTTTGTTTAGAAAACAAACATCTTCATTGCCGAACACTGTACTGTGTGAAACAAGCTAGTTCGGTTCTAGGAATCATTTGCTTTCCTACGAAGAAGGTTTAGTGCAGCAACTTCAAACCTTCCTTGTTTGTGTAGTCTAACAAGATGTACAATGTACTAGTTTCGCTTCATTTCTAAAGCAGTTTGTTTAGAAAACATACATCTTCATTGCCGAAAACTGTACCGTGTGAAATAAGTTAGTAAGGATGTAGGAATCAGTGGCTTTCCTACGAAGAAGGTTTAGTGCAGCAACTTCAAACATTTCTAGTTAGTGTAATCTAAGAAGATGTACAAATTAGTAGTATCGCTTCATTTCTAAAGTTGTTTGTTTAGAAAACAAACATCTTCATTGCCGAACACTGTACTGTGTGAAATAAGCTAGTTCGGTTCTAGGAATCATTTACTTTCCTACGAAGAAGGATTAGTGCAGCAACTTCAAACCTTCCTTGATTGTGTAGTCTCACAAGATGTACAACTTCCTAGTTTCGCTTCATTTCTAAAGCAGTTTGTTTAGAAAACATACATCTTCATTGCCGAAAACTGTACCGTGTGAAATAAGTTAGTAAGGATGTAGGAATCAGTGGCTTTCCTACGAAGAAGGTTTAGTGCAGCAACTTCAAACATTTCTAGTTAGTGTAATCTAAGAAGATGTACAAATTAGTAGTATCGCTTCATTTCTAAAGTTGTTTGTTTTAAACAAACATCTTCATTGCCGAACACTTTACTGTGTGAAATAAGCTAGTTCGGTTCTAGGAATCATTTGCTTTCCTACGAAGAAGGTTTAGTGCAGCAACTTCAAACCTTCCTTGATGGTGTAGTCTAACAAGATGTACAACTTATTAGTTTCGCTTCATTTCTAAAGTAGTTTCTTTAGAAAACAAACATCTTCATTGCCGAAAACTGTACTGTGTGAAATAAGTTAGTTCGGTTCTAGGAATCAGTTGCTTTCCTACGAAGAAGGTTTAGTGCAGCAACTTCAAACCTTCCTTGTTTGTGTAATCTAACAAGATGTACAAATTAGTAGTTTCGCTTCATTTCTAAAGTAGTTTGTTTAGAAAACAAACATCTTCATTGCTGAACACTGTACTGTGTGAAATAAGCTAGTTCGGTTCTAGGAATCAGTTGCTTTCCTACGAAGAAGGTTTAGTGCAGCAAGTTCAAACTTTTTCTAGTTAGTGTAGTCTAACAAGATGTACAACTTACTAGTATCGCTTCATTTCTAAAGCAGTTTGTTTAGAAAACAAACATCTTCATTGCCGAAAACTGTACTGTGTGAAATAAGCTAGTTCGGTTCTAGGAATCAGTTGCTTTCCTACGAAGAAGGTTTAGTGCAGCAACTTCAACATTTCCTTGTTAGTGTAGTCTAACAAGATGTACAACTTACTAGTTTCGCTTCATTTCTAAAGTAGTTTCTTTAGAAAACAAACATCTTCATTGCCGAACACTGTACTGTGTGAAATAAGCTAGTTCGGTTCTAGGAATCATTTGCTTTCCTACGAAGAAGGTTTAGTGCAGCAACTTCAAACTTCCTAGTTTGTGTAGTCTAACAAGATGTACAACTTACTAGTTTCGCTTCATTTCTAAAGTAGTTTCTTTAGAAAACAAACATCTTCATTGCGAACACTGTACTGTGTGAAATAAGTTAGTTCGGTTCTAGGAATCAGTTGCTTTCCTACGAAGAAGGTTTAGTGCAGCAACTTCAAACCTTCCTTGTTTGTGTAAGTCTAACAAGATGTACAAATACAACTTACTAGTTTCGCTTCATTTCTAAAGTAGTTTCTTTAGAAAACAAACATCTTCATTGCCGAACACTGTACTGTGTGAAATAAGCTAGTTCGGTTCTAGGAATCAGTTGCTTTCCTACGAAGAAGGTTTAGTGCAGCAAGTTCAAACTTTTCTTGTTAGTGTAGTCTAACAAGATGTACAACTTAGTAGTATCGCTTCATTTCTAAAGCAGTTTGTTTAGAAAACAAACATCTTCATTGCCGAAAACTGTACTGTGTGAAATAAGTTAGTTCGGTTCTAGGAATCCTTTGCTTTCCTACGAAGAAGGTTTAGTGCAGCAACTTCAAACCTTCCTTGTTTGTGTAGTCTAACAAGATGTACAACTTACTAGTTTCGCTTCATTTCTAAAGTAGTTTCTTTAGAAAACAAACATCTTCATTGCCGAACACTGTACTGTGTGAAATAAGCTAGTTCGGTTCTAGGAATCAGTTGCTTTCCTACGAAGAAGGTTTAGTGCAGCAAGTTCAAACTTTTCTAGTTAGTGTAGTCTAAGAAGATGTACAAATTAGTAGTATCGCTTCATTTCTAAAGTAGTTTGTTTAGAAAACAAACATCTTCATTGCCAAACACTGTACTGTGTGAAATAAGCTAGTTCGGTTCTAGGAATCAGTTGCTTTCCTATGAAGAAGGTTAGTGCAGCAACTTCAAACCTTCCTTGTTTGTGTAGTCTAACAAGATGTACAACTTACTAGTTTCGCTTCATTTCTAAAGTAGTTTCTTTAGAAAACAAACATCTTCATTGCTGAACACTGTACTGTGTGAAATAAGCTAGTTCGGTTCTAGGAATCAGTTGCTTTTCCTACGAAGAAGGTTTAGTGCAGCAAGTTCAAACTTTTCTAGTTAGTGTAGTCTAACAAGATGTACAACTTAGTAGTATCGCTTCATTTCTAAAGCAGTTTGTTTAGAAAACAAACATCTTCATTGCGAAAACTGTACTGTGTGAAATAAGTTAGTTCGGTTCTAGGAATCAGTTGCTTTCCTACGAAGAAGGTTTAGTGCAGCAAGTTCAAACATTTCTAGTTAGTGTAATCTAACAAGATGTACAAATTAGTAGTTTCGCTTCATTTCTAAAGTAGTTTCTTTAGAAAACAAACATCTTCATTGCCGAACACTGTACTGTGTGAAATAAGTTAGTTCGGTTTCTAGGAATCAGTTGCTTTCCTCTGAAGAAGGTTTAGTGCAGCAACTTCAAACATTTCTAGTTAGTGTAATCTAACAAGATGTACAAATTAGTAGTTTCGCTTCATTTCTAAAGTAGTTTGTTTAGAAAACAAACATCTTCATTGCCAAACACTGTACTGTGTGAAATAAGCTAGTTCGGTTCTAGGAATCATTTGCTTTCCTACGAAGAAGGTTTAGTGCAGCAACTTCAAACCTTCCTTGTTTGTGTAGTCTAACAAGATGTACAACTTACTAGTTTCGCTTCATTTTCTAAAGCAGTTTGTTTAGAAAACAAACATCTTCATTGCGAAAACTGTACTGTGTGAAATAAGCTAGTTCGGTTCTAGGAATCAGTTGCTTTCCTACGAAGAAGGTTTAGTGCAGCAAGTTCAAACATTTCTAGTTAGTGTAATCTAACAAGATGTACAAATTAGTAGTATCACTTCATTTCTAAAGTAGTTTGTTTAGAAAACAAACATCTTCATTGCCGAACACTGTACTGTGTGAAATAAGCTAGTTCGGTTCTAGGAATCATTTGCTTTCCTACGAAGAAGGTTTAGTGCAGCAAGTTCAAACCTTCCTTGTTTGTGTAGTCTAACAAGATGTACAACTTACTAGTTTCGCTTCATTTCTAAAGTAGTTTCTTTTAGAAAACAAACATCTTCATTGCGAACACTGTACTGTGTGAAATAAGCTAGTTCGGTTCTAGGAATCAGTTGCTTTCCTACGAAGAAGGTTTAGTGCAGCAAGTTCAAACTTTTCTAGTTAGTGTAATCTAACAAGATGTACAACTTAGTAGTTTCACTTCATTTCTAAAGCAGTTTCTTTAGAAAACAAACATCTTCATTGCCGAACACTGTACTGTGTGAAATAAGTTAGTTCGGTTGTAGGAATCAGTTGCTTTCCTACGAAGAAGGTTAGTGCAGCAACTTCAAACCTTCCTTGTTTGTGTAGTCTAACAAGATGTACAACTTACTAGTTTCGCTTCATTTCTAAAGTAGTTTCTTTAGAAAACAAACATCTTCATTGCGAACACTGTACTGTGTGAAATAAGCTAGTTCGGTTCTAGGAATCAGTTGCTTTCCTACTAAGAAGGTTTAGTGCAGCAAGTTCAAACTTTTCTAGTTAGTGTAATCTAACAAGATGTACAAATTAGTAGTATCGCTTCATTTCTAAAGCAGTTTGTTTAGAAAACAAACATCTTCATTGCGAACACTGTACTGTGTGAAATAAGTTAGTTCGGTTCTAGGAATCATTTGCTTTCCTACGAAGAAGGTTTAGTGCAGCAACTTCAAACCTTCCTTGTTTGTGTAGTCTAACAAGATGTACAACTTACTAGTTTCGCTTCATTTCTAAAGTAGTTTCTTTAGAAAACAAACATCTTCATTGCCGAACACTGTACTGTGTGAAATAAGCTAGTTCGGTTCTAGGAATCAGTTGCTTTCCTACTGAAGAAGGTTTAGTGCAGCAACTTCAAACATTTCTAGTTAGTGTAATCTAACAAGATGTACAAATTAGTAGTATCGCTTCATTTCTAAAGCAGTTTGTTTAGAAAACAAACATCTTCATTGCCGAACACTGTACTGTGTGAAATAAGCTAGTTCGGTTCTAGGAATCAGTTGCTTTCCTACTGAAGAAGGTTTAGTGCAGCAACTTCAAACATTTCTAGTTAGTGTAATCTAAGAAGATGTACAAATTAGTAGTTTCGCTTCATTTCTAAAGTAGTTTCTTTAGAAAACAAACATCTTCATTGCGAACACTGTACTGTGTGAAATAAGCTAGTTCGGTTCTAGGAATCAGTTGCTTTCCTACGAAGAAGGTTTAGTGCAGCAACTTCAAACCTTCCTTGTTTGTGTAGTCTAACAAGATGTACAACTTACTAGTTTCGCTTCATTTCTAAAGCAGTTTGTTTAGAAAACAAACATCTTCATTGCCGAACACTGTACTGTGTGAAATAAGTTAGTTTGGTTGTAGGAATCAGTTGCTTTCCCTACGAAGAAGGTTTAGTGCAGCAACTTCAAACATTTCTAGTTAGTGTAATCTAACAAGATGTACAAATTAGTAGTTTCGCTTCATTTCTAAAGTAGTTTGTTTAGAAAACAAACATCTTCATTGCCGAACACTGTACTGTGTGAAATAAGCTAGTTCGGTTCTAGGAATCATTTGCTTTCCTACGAAGAAGGTTTAGTGCAGCAACTTCAAACCTTCCTTGTTTGTGTAGTCTAACAAGATGTACAACTTACTAGTTTCGCTTCATTTCTAAAGTAGTTTCTTTAGAAAACAAACATCTTCATTGCGAACACTGTACTGTGTGAAATAAGCTAGTTCGGTTCTAGGAATCAGTTGCTTTCCTCTGAAGAAGGTTTAGTGCAGCAAGTTCAAACTTTTCTTGTTAGTGTAATCTAACAAGATGTACAACTTAGTAGTTTCACTTCATTTCTAAAGCAGTTTCTTTAGAAAACAAACATCTTCATTGCCGAACACTGTACTGTGTGAAATAAGTTAGTTCGGTTCTAGGAATCAGTTGCTTTCCTACGAAGAAGGTTAAGTGCAGCAACTTCAAACCTTCCTTGTTTGTGTAGTCTAACAAGATGTACAACTTACTAGTTTCGCTTCATTTCTAAAGTAGTTTCTTTAGAAAACAAACATCTTCATTGCGAACACTGTACTGTGTGAAATAAGTTAGTTCGGTTCTAGGAATCAGTTGCTTGTCCTACGAAGAAGGTTAGTGCAGCAACTTCAAACCTTCCTTGTTTGTGTAGTCTAACAAGATGTACAACTTATTAGTTTCGGTTCATTTCTAAAGTAGTTTCTTTAGAAAACAAACATCTTCATTGCTGAACACTGTACTGTGTGAAATAAGCTAGTTCGGTTCTAGGAATCAGTTGCTTTCCTACGAAGAAGGTTTAGTGCAGCAAGTTCAAACTTTTCTAGTTAGTGTAATCTAACAAGATGTACAACTTAGTAGTATCGCTTCATTTCTAAAGCAGTTTGTTTAGAAAACAAACATCTTCATTGCCGAACACTGTACTGTGTGAAATAAGCTAGTTCGGTTCTAGGAATCATTTGCTTTCCTACAAAGCGGTTTAGTGCAGCAGCTTAAAACCTTCCTTGATTGTGTAGTCTAACAAGATGTACAACTTACTAGTTTCGCTTCATTTCTAAAGGAGTTTCTTTAGAAAACAAACATCTTCATTGCCGAACACTGTACTGTGTGAAATAAGCTAGTTCGGTTCTAGGAATCAGTTGCTTTCCTACGAAGAAGGTT
This sequence comes from Orientallactaga sibirica, assembly GCA_036365145.1. NCBI lineage: Eukaryota > Metazoa > Chordata > Mammalia > Rodentia > Dipodidae > Orientallactaga > Orientallactaga sibirica. The sequence goes on from JAEOAD010001041.1 coordinate 34,445, forward strand.
TAGTGCAGCAACTTCAAACATTTCTAGTTAGTGTAATCTAAGAAGATGTACAAATTAGTAATATCGCTTCATTTTTAAAGTAGTTTGTTTAGAAAACAAACATCTTCATTTGCGAACACTGTACTGTGTGAAATAAGCTAGTTCGGTTCTAGGAATCATTTGCTTTCCTACGAAGAAGGTTTAGTGCAGCAACTTCAAACCTTCCTTGATTGTGTAGTCTAACAAGATGTACAACTTACTAGTTTCGCTTCATTTATAAAGTAGTTTCTTTAGAAAACAAACATCTTCATTGCGAACACTGTACTGTGTGAAATAAGCTAGTTCGGTTCTAGGAATCAGTTGCTTTCCCTACGAAGAAGGTTTAGTGCAGCAACTTCAAACCTTCCTAGTTTGTGTAGTCTAACAAGATGTACAACTTACTAGTTTCGCTTCATTTCTAAAGCAGTTTGTTTAGAAAACAAACATCTTCATTGCCGAAAACTGTACTGTGTGAAATAAGTTAGTTTGGTTGTAGGAATCAGTTGCTTTCCTACGAAGAAGGTTTAGTGCAGCAACTTCAAACATTTCTAGTTAGTGTAATCTAAGAAGATGTACAAATTAGTAGTATTGCTGCTTCATTTCTAAAGTAGTTTGTTTAGAAAACAAACATCTTCATTGCGAACACTGTACTGTGTGAAATAAGCTAGTTCGGTTCTAGGAATCAGTTGCTTTCCTACGAAGAAGGTTTAGTGCAGCAACTTCAAACCTTCCTTGTTTGTGTAGTCTAACAAGATGTACAACTTACTAGTTTCGCTTCATTTCTAAAGCAGTTTGTTTAGAAAACAAACATCTTCATTGCCAAACACTGTACTGTGTGAAATAAGTTAGTTCGGTTCTAGGAATCAGTTGCTTTCCTACGAAGAAGGTTTAGTGCAGCAACTTCAAACTTTTCTAGTTAGTGTAGTCTAACAAGATGTACAATTAGTAGTATCGCTTCATTTCTAAAGTAGTTTGTTTAGAAAACAAACATCTTCATTGCCGAACACTGTACTGTGTGAAATAAGCTAGTTCGGTTCTAGGAATCATTTGCTTTCCTACGAAGAAGGTTTAGTGCAGCAAGTTCAAACCTTCCTTGTTTGTGTAGTCTAACAAGATGTACAACTTACTAGTTTCGCTTCATTTCTAAAGTAGTTTGTTTAGAAAACAAACATCTTCATTGCCGAACACTGTACTGTGTGAAATAAGCTAGTTCGGTTCTAGGAATCAGTTGCTTTCCTACGAAGAAGGTTTAGTGCAGCAACTTCAAACATTTCTAGTTAGTGTAATCTAAGAAGATGTACAAATTAGTAGTTTCACTTCATTTCTAAAGCAGTTTCTTTAGGAAACAAACATCTTCATTGCCGAACACTGTACTGTGTGAAATAAGCTAGTTCGGTTCTAGGAATCAGTTGCTTTCCTACGAAGAAGGTTAAGTGCAGCAACTTCAAACCTTCCTTGTTTGTGTAGTCTAACAAGATGTACAACTTACTAGTTTCGCTTCATTTCTAAAGTAGTTTCTTTAGAAAACAAACATCTTCATTGCCGAACACTGTACTGTGTGAAATAAGGTAGTTCGGTTCTAGGAATCATTTTTGCTTCCTACGAAGAAGGTTTAGTGCAGCAACTTCAAACCTTTTCTTGTTTGTGTAGTCTAACAAGATGTACAACTTACTAGTTTCGCTTCATTTCTAAAGCAGTTTGTTTAGAAAACAAACATCTTCATTGCCGAAAACTGTACTGTGTGAAATAAGTTAGTTCGGTTCTAGGAATCAGTTGCTTTCCCTACGAAGAAGGTTTAGTGCAGCAACTTCAAACATTTCTAGTTAGTGTAATCTAAAAGATGTACAAATTAGTAGTTTCGCTTCATTTCTAAAGTAGTTTGTTTAGAAAACAAACATCTTCATTGCCGAACACTGTACTGTGTGAAATAAGCTAGTTCGGTTCTAGGAATCATTTGCTTTCCTACGAAGAAGGTTTAGTGCAGCAACTTCAAACCTTCCTTGGTGGTGTAGTCTAACAAGATGTACAACTTACTAGTTTCGCTTCATTTCTAAAGTAGTTTCTTTAGAAAACAAACATCTTCATTGCCGAACACTGTACTGTGTGAAATAAGCTAGTTCGGTTCTAGGAATCAGTTGCTTTCCCTACGAAGAAGGTTTAGTGCAGCAAGTTCAAACCTTTCTTGTTAGTGTAATCTAACAAGATGTACAACTTAGTAGTTTCACTTCATTTCTAAAGCAGTTTGTTTAGAAAACAAACATCTTCATTGCTGAACACTGTACTGTGTGAAATAAGTTAGTTCGGTTCTAGGAATCAGTTGCTTTCCTGAAGAAGGTTAAGTGCAGCAACTTCAAACCTTCCTTGTTTGTGTAGTCTAACAAGATGTACAACTTAGTAGTTTCGCTTCATTTCTAAAGTAGTTTCTTTAGAAAACAAACATCTTCATTGCCGAACACTGTACTGTGTGAAATATTCTAGTTCGGTTCTAGGAATCAGTTGCTTTCCTACGAAGAAGGTTTAGTGCAGCAAGTTCAAACTTTTCTACTTAGTGTAGTCTAACAAGATGTACAACTTAGTAGTTTCGCTTCATTTCTAAAGCAGTTTGTTTAGAAAACAAACATCTTCATTGCCTAAACACTGTACTGTGTGAAATAAGTTAGTTCGGTTCTAGGAATCATTTGCTTTCCTACTGAAGAAGGTTTAGTGCAGCAACTTCAAACCTTCCTTGATTGTGTAGTCTAACAAGATGTAAAACTTACTAGTTTCGCTTCATTTCTAAAGTAGTTTCTTTAGAAAACAAACATCTTCATTGCCGAACACTGTACTGTGTGAAATAAGCTAGTTCGGTTCTAGGAATCACTTGCTTTCCCTACGAAGAAGGTTTAGTGCAGCAACTTCAAACATTTCTAGTTAGTGTAATCTAAGAAGATGTACAAATTAGTATTATCGCTTCATTTCTTTAGTAGTTTGTTTAGAAAACAAACATCTTCATTGACGAACACTGTTCTGTGTGAAATAAGCTACTTCGGTTCTAGGAATCACTTGCTTTCCTACGAAGAACGTTTAGTGCAGCAACTTCAAACATTTCTAGTTAGTGTAATCTAAGAAGATGTACAAATTAGTAGTATCGCTTCATTTCTAAAGTAGTTTCTTTGGAAAACAAACATCTTCATTGCCGAACACTGTACTGTGTGAAATAAGCTAGTTCGGTTCTAGGAATCATTTGCATTCCTACGAAGAAGGTTTAGTGCATCAACTTCAACCCTTCCTTGATTGTGTAGTCTAACAAGATGTACAACTTACTAGTTTCGCTTCATTTCTAAAGCAGTTTGTTTAGAAAATATACATCTTCATTGCCGAAAACTGTACTGTGTGAAATAAGTTAGTTCGGTTTAGGAATCAGTTGCTTTCCTACGAAGAAGGTTTAGTGCAGCAACTTCAAACATTTCTAGTTAGTGTACTCTAAAAAGATGTACAAATTAGTAGTATCGCTTCATTTCTAAAGTAGTTTGTTTAGAAAACAAACATCTTCATTGCCGAACACTGTACTGTGTGAAATAAGCTAGTTCGGTTCTAGGAATCATTTGCTTTCCTACGAAGAAGGTTTAGTGCAGCAACTTCAAACCTTCCTTGATTGTGTAGTCTAACAAGATGTACAACTTACTAGTTTCGCTTCATTTCTAAAGTAGTTTCTTTAGAAAACAAACATCTTCATTGCCGAACACTGTACTGTGTGAAATAAGCTAGTTCGGTTCTAGGAATCACTTGCTTTCCTACGAAGAAGGTTTAGTGCAGCAAGTTCAAACCTTTCTTGATTAGTGTAGTCTAACAAGATGTACAACTTACTAGTTTCACTTCATTTCTAAAGCAGTTTGTTTTTAGAAAACAAACATCTTCATTGCCGAACACTGTACTGTGTGAAATAAGTTAGTTCGGTTCTAGGAATCAGTTGCTTTCCTACGAAGAAGGTTTAGTGCAGCAACTTCAAACCTTCCTTGTTTGTGTAATCTAACAAGATGTACAACTTACTAGTTTCGCTTCATTTCTAAAGTAGTTTCTTTAGAAAACAAACATCTTCATTGCCGAACACTGTACTGTGTGAAATAAGTTAGTTTGGTTCTAGGAATCAGTTGCTTTCCCACGAAGAAGGTTTAGTGCAGCAACTTCAAACCTTTCCTTGTTTGTGTAGTCTAACAAGATGTACAACTTACTAGTTTCGCTTCATTTCTAAAGTAGTTTCTTTAGAAAACAAACATCTTCATTGCTGAACACTGTACTGTGTGAAATAAGCTAGTTCGGTTCTAGAAATCAGTTGCTTTCCTACGAAGAAGGTTTAGTGCAGCAAGTTCAAACTTTTCTAGTTAGTGTAGTCTAACAAGATGTACAACTTAGTAGTTCAGCTTCATTTCTAAAGTAGTTTCTTTAGAAAACAAACATCTTCATTGCCGAACACTGTACTGTGTGAAATAAGCTAGTTCGGTTCTAGGAATCAGTTGCTTTCCTACGAAGAAGGTTTAGTGCAGCAACTTCAAACCTTCCTTGTTTGTGTAGTCTAACAAGATGTACAACTTACTAGTTTTCTTCATTTCTAAAGTAGTTTCTTTAGAAAACAAACATCTTCATTGCATGAACACTGTACTGTGTGAAATAAGCTAGTTCGGTTCTAGGAATCAGTTGCTTTCCTCTGAAGAAGGTTTAGTGCAGCAAGTTCAAACATTTCTAGTTAGTGTAATCTAAAAGATGTCAGCTTCATTTCTAAAGCAGTTTCTTTAGAAAACAAACATCTTCATTGCCGAACACTGTACTGTGTGAAATAAGTTAGTTCGGTTTAGGAATCAGTTGCTTTCCAGAAGAAGGTTTAGTGCAGCAAGTTCAAACTTTTCCTTGTTTGTGTAGTCTAACAAGATGTACAACTTAGTAGTTTCGCTTCATTTCTAAAGTAGTTTGTTTAGAAAACAAACATCTTCATTGCTGAACACTGTACTGTGTGAAATAAGTTAGTTCGGTTCTAGGAATCAGTTGCTTTCCTACGAAGAAGGTTTAGTGCAGCAACTTCAAACCTTCCTTGTTTGTGTAGTCTAACAAGATGTACAACTTACTAGTTTCGCTTCATTTCTAAAGTAGTTTGTTTAGAAAACAAACATCTTCATTGCTGAACACTGTACTGTGTGAAATAAGCTAGTTTCGGTTCTAGGAATCAGTTGCTTTCCTACGAAGAAGGTTTAGTGCAGCAACTTCAAACCTTTCTAGTTAGTGTAGTCTAACAAGATGTACAACTTAGTAGTTTCGCTTCATTTCTAAAGCAGTTTGTTTAGAAAACAAACATCTTCATTGCCGAACACTGTACTGTGTGAAATAAGTTAGTTCTGGTTCTAGGAATCACTTGCTTTCCTACGAAGAAGGTTTAGTGCAGCAACTTCAAACCTTCCTTGATTGTGTAGTCTAACAAGATGTACAAATTACTAGTTTCGCTTCATTTCTAAAGTAGTTTCTTTAGAAAACAAACATCTTCATTGCCGAAAACTGTACTGTGTGAAATAAGTTAGTTCGGTTCTAGGAATCAGTTGCTTTCCTACGAAGAAGGTTTAGTGCAGCAACTTCAAACATTTCTTGTTAGTGTAATCTAAGAAGATGTACAAATTAGTAGTATCCCTTCATTTCTAAAGTTGTATGTTTAAACAAGCATCTTCATTGCCGAACACAGTACTGTGTAAAATAAGCTATTTCGGTTCTAGGAATCATTTGCTTTTCTACGAAGAAGGTTTAGTGCAGCAACTTCAAACCTTCCTTGATTGTGTAGTCTAACAAGATGTACAACGTACTAGTTTCGCTTCATTTCTAAAGTAGTTTCTTTAGAAAACAAACATCTTCATTGCCGAACACTGTACTGTGTGAAATAAGCTAGTTCGGTTCTATGAATCACTTGCTTTCCTACGAAGAACGTTTAGTGCAGCAACTTCAAACCTTCCTTGATTGTGTAGTCTAACAAGATGTACAACTTACTAGTTTCGCTTCATTTCTAAAGCAGTTTGTTTAGAAAATATACATCTTCATTGCCGAAAACTGTACTGTGTGAAATAAGTTAGTTTGGCTGTAGGAATCAGTTGCTTTACTACGAAGAAGGTTTAGTGCAGCAACTTCAAACATTTCTAGTTAGTGTAATCTAAGAAGATGTACAAATTAGTAGTATTGCTTCATTTCTAAAGTTATTTGTTTAGAAAACAAACATCTTCATTGCCGAACACTGTACTGTGTGAAATAAGCTAGTTCGGTTCTAGGAATCACTTGCTTTCCTACGAAGAAGGTTTAGTGCAGCAACTTCAAACCTTCCTTGTTTGTGTAGTCTAACAAGATGTACAACTTACTAGTTTCGCTTCATTTCTAAAGCAGTTTGTTTAGAAAACATACATCTTCATTGCCGAAAACTTTACTGTGTGAAATAAGTTAGTTCGGCTGTAAGAATCAGTTGCTTTACTACGAAGAAGGTTTAGTGCAGCAACTTCAAACATTTCTAGTTAGTGTACTCTAAGAAGACGTACAAATTAGTAGTATCGCTTCATTTCTAAAGTTGTTTGTTTAGAAAACAAACATCTTCATTGCCGAACACTGTACTGTGTGAAATAAGCTAGTTCGGTTCTAGGAATCATTTGCTTTCCTACGAAGAAGGTTTATTGCAGCAACTTCAAACCTTCCTTGATTGTGTAGTCTAACAAGATGTAAAACTTACTAGTTTCGCTTCATTTCTAAAGTAGTTTGTTTAGAAAACAAACATCTTCATTGCCGAACACTGTACTGTGTGAAATAAGCTAGTTCGGTTCTAGGAATCACTTGCTTTCCTACGAAGAAGCTTTAGTGCAGCAACTTCAAACATTTCTAGTTAGTGTAATCTAAGAAGATGTACAAATTAGTAGTATCGTTTCATTTCTAAACTAGTTACTTTAGAAAACAAACATCTTCATTGCCGAACACTGTACTGTGTGAAATAAGCTAGTTCGGTTCTAGGAATCAGTTGCTTTCCTACGAAGAAGGTTAAGTGCAGCAACTTCAAACCTTCCTTGTTTGTGTAGTCTAACAAGATGTACAACTTACTAGTTTCGCTTCATTTCTAAAGTAGTTTCTTTAGAAAACAAACATCTTCATTGCCGAACACTGTACTGTGTGAAATAAGCTAGTTCGGTTCTAGGAATCATTTGCTTTCCTACGAAGAAGGTTTAGTGCAGCAACTTCAAACCTTCTTTGATTGTGTAGTCTAACAAGATGTACAACTTACTAGTTTCGCTTCATTTCTAAAGTAGTTTCTTTAGAAAACAAACATCTTAATTGCCGAACACTGTACTGTGTGAAATAAGCTAGTTCGGTTTTAGGAATCACTAGCTTTCCTACGAAGAAGGTTTAGTGCAGCAACTTCAAACTTTTCTGGTTAGTGTAATCTAACAAGTTGTACAACTTAGTAGTATCGCTTCATTTCTAAAGCAGTTTCTTTAGGAAACAAACATCTTCATTGCCGAACACTGTACTGTGTGAAATAAGTTAGTTCGGTTGTAGGAATCAGTTGCTTTCCTACGAAGAAGGTTAAGTGCAGCAACTTCAAACCTTCCTTGTTTGTGTAGTCTAACAAGATGTACAACTTAGTAGTATCGCTTCATTTCTAAAGCAGTTTCTTTAGGAAACAAACATCTTCATTGCCGAAAACTGTACTCTGTGAAATAAGTTAGTTCTGTTCTAGGAATCAGTTGCTGTCCTACGAAGAAGGTTAAGTGCAGCAACTTCAAACCTTCCTTGTTTGTGTAGTCTAACAAGATGTACAACTTATTAGTTTCGGTTCATTTCTAAAGTAGTTTCTTTAGAAAACAAACATCTTCATTGCTGAACACTGTACTGTGTGAAATAAGCTAGTTCGGTTCTAGAAATCAGTAGCTTTCCTACGAAGAAAGTTTAGTGCAGCAAGTTCAAACTTTTCTAGTGAGTGTAGTCTAACAAGTTTTACAACTTAGTAGTATCGCTTCATTTCTAAAGCAGTTTGTTTAGAAAACATACATCTTCATTGCCGAAAACTGTACTGTGTGAAATAAGTTAGTTCGGTTCTAGGAATCACTTGCTTTCCTACGAAGAAGGTTTAGTGCAGCAACTTAAAACCTTCCTTGATTGTGTATTCTAACAAGATGTACAACTTACTAGTTTCGCTTCATTTCTAAAGCAGTTTCTTTAGAAAACATACATCTTCATTGCCGAAAACTGTACTGTGTGAAATAAGTTAGTTCGGCTGTAGGAATCAGTTGCATTCCTACGAAGAAGGTTTAGTGCAGCAACTTCAAACATTTCTAATTAGTGTAATCTAAGAAGATGTACAAATTAGTAGTATCCCTTCATTTCTAAAGTTGTATGTTTAAACAAGCATCTTCATTGCCGAACACGGTACTGTGTAAAATAAGCTATTTCGGTTCTAGGAATCATTTGCTTTTCTACGAAGAAGGTTTAGTGCAGCAACTTCAAACCTTCCCTGATTGTGTAGTCTAACAAGATGTACAACTTACTAGTTTCGCTTCATTTCTAAAGTAGTTTCTTTAGAAAACAAACATCTTCATTGACGAACACTGTACTGTGTGAAATAAGCTAGTTCGGTTCTAAGAATCACTTGCTTTCCTACGAAGAAGGTTTAGTGCAGCAACTTCAAACACTTCTAGTTAGTGTAATCTAAGAAGATGTACAAATTAGTAGTATCGCTTCATTTCTAAAGTAGTTTGTTTAGAAAACAAACATCTTCATTGTCGAACACTGTACTGTGTGAAATAAGCTAGTTCGTTTCTAGGAATCATTTGCTTTCCTACGAAGAAGGTTTAGTGCAGCAACTTCAAACCTTCCTTGATTGTGTAGTCTAAGAAGATGTACAACTTACTAGTATCGCTTCATTTCTAAAGCAGTTTGTTTAGAAAACATACATCTTCATTGCCGAACACTGTACTGTGTGAAATAAGTTAGTTAGGCTGTAGGAATCAGTTGCTTTCCTACGAAGAAGGTTTAGTGCAGCAACTTCAAACATTTCCAGTTAGTGTAATCTAAGAAGATGTACAAATTAGTAGTATCGCTTCATTTCTAAAGTAGTTTGTTTAGAAAGCAAACATCTTCATTGCCGAACACTGTACTGTGTGAAATAAGCTATTTCGGTTCTAGGAATCATTTGCTTTCCTACGAAGAAGGTTTAGTGCAGCAACTTCAAACCTTCCTTGATTGTGTAGTCTAAGAAGATGTACAACTTACTAGTTTCGCTTCATTCCTAAAGTAGTTTCTTAGAAAACAAACATCTTCATTGCCGAACACTGTAATGTGTGAAATAATCTAGTTCGCTTCTAGGAATCACTTGCTTTCCTACGAAGAAGGTTTAGTGCAGCAACTTCAAACATTTCTAGTTAGTGTAATCTAAGAAGATGTACAAATTAGTAGTATCGCTTCATTTCTAAAGTAGTTTGTTTAGAAAACAAATATCTCCATTGCCAAACACTGTACTGTGTGAAATAAGTTAGTTCGGTTGTAGGAATCAGTTGCTCTCCTACGAAGAAGGTTAAGTGCAGCAACTTCAAACCTTCCTTGTTTGTGTAGTCTAACAAGATGTACAACTTACTAGTTTCGCATCATTTCTAAAGTAGTTTCTTTAGAAAACAAACATCTTCATTGCCGAACACTGTACTGTGTGAAATAAGCTAGTTCGCTTCTAGGAATCAGTTGCTTTCCTACGAAGAAGGTTTAGTGCAGCAAGTTCAAACTTTTCTAGTTAGTGTAATCTAACAAGTTGTACAACTTAGTAGTTTCACTTCATTTCGAAAGCAGTTTCTATAGGAAACAAACATCTTCATTGCCGAACACTGTACTGTGTGAAATGTTAGTTCGGTTAGAGGAATCAGTTGCTTTCCTACGAAGAAGGTTAAGTGCAGCAACTTCAAACCTTCCTTGTTTGTGTAGTCTAACAAGATGTACAACTTACTAGTTTCGTTTCATTTCTAAAGTAGTTTCTTTAGAAAACAAACATCTTCATTACCGAACACTGTACTGTGTGAAATAAGCTAGTTCGCTTCTGGGAATCAGTTGCTTTCCTACGAAGAAGGTTTAGTGCAGCAAGTTCAAACTTTTCTAGGTAGTGTAATCTAACAAGATGTACAACTTAGTAGTTTCACTTCATTTCGAAAGCAGTTTCTTTAGAAACAAACATCTTCATTGCCGAACACTGTACTGTGAAATAAGTTAGTTCGGTTAGAGGAATCAGTTGCTTTCCTACGAAGAAGGTTTAGTGCAGCAACTTCAAACCTTCCTTGTTTGTGTGTAGTCTAACAAGATGTACAACTTACTAGTTTCGCTTCATTTCTAAATTAGTTTCTTTAGAAAACAAACATCTTCATTGCCGAACACTGTACTGTCTGAAATAAGCTAGTTTCGGTTCTAGGAATCAGTTGCTTTCCTACGAAGAAAGTTTAGTGCAGGAACTTCAATCATTTCTAGTTAGTGTAATATAAGAAGATGTACAAATTAGTAGTATCACTTCATTTCTAACATTGTTTGTTTAGAAAACAAACATCTTCATTGCCAAACACTGTACTGTGTGAAATAAGCTATTTCGGTTCCAGGAATCATTTGCTTTCCTACTAAGAATGTTTAGTGCAGCAACTTCAAATCTTCCTTGATTGTGTAGTCTAACAAGATGTACAACTTACTAGTTTGTCTTCATTCCTTAAGTAGTTTCTTTAGAAAACAAACATCTTCATTGCAGAACACTGTAATGTGTGAAATAAGCTAGTTCAGTTCTAGGAATCACTTGCTTTCCTACGAAGAAGGTTTAGTGCAACAACTTCAACCATTTCTAGTTAGTGTAATCTAAGAAGATGTACAAATTAGTAGTACCACTTCATTTCTAAAGTAGTTTGTTTAGAAAACAAACATCTTCATTGCCGAACACTGTACTGTGTGAAATAAGCTAGTTCGGTTCTTGGAATCAGTTGCTTTCCTACGAAGAAGGTTAAGTGCAGCAACTTCAAACCTTCCTTGTTTGTGTAGTCTAACAAGATGTACAACTTACTAGTTTCGCTTCATTTCTAAAGTAGTTTCTTTAGAAAACAAACATCTTCATTGCCGAACACTGTAATGTGTGAAATAAGCTAGTTCGGTTTTAGGAATCACTTGCTTTCCTACGAAGAAGGTTTAGTGCAGCAAGTTGAAACTTCTCTGGTTAGTGTAATCTAACAAGTTGTACAATTTAGTAGTTTCACTTCATTTCTCAAGAGGATTCTTTAGGAAACAAACATCTTCATTGCCAAACACTGTACTGTGTGAAATAAGTTAGTTCAAGTTGTAGGAATCAGTTGCTTTCCTACAAGAAGGTTAAGTGCAGCAACTTCAAACCTTCCTTGTTTGTGTAGTCTAGCAAGATGTACAACTTACTAGTTTCGCTTCATTTCTAAAGTAGTTTCTTTAGAAAACATACATCTTCATTGCCGAAAACTGTACTGTGTGAAAAAGTTAGTCTGGTTGTAGGAATCAGTTGCTTTCCTACGAAGAAGGTTAAGTGCAGCAACTTCAAAACTTCCTTGTTTGTGTAGTCTAACAAGATGTACAACTTACTAGTTTCGCTTCATTTCTAAAGTAGTCTTTAGAAAACAAACATCTTCCATTGCTGAACCGTACTGTGTGAAATAAGCTAGTTCGGTTCTAGGAATCACTTGCTTTCCTACGAAGAAAGTTTAGTGCAGCAAGTTCAAACTTTTCTAGTTAGTGTAGTCTAACAAGATGTACAACTTAGTAGTATCGCTTCATTTCTAAAGCAGTTTGTTTAGAAAACAAACATCTTCATTTCCGAACACTGTACTGTGTGAAATAAGTTAGTTCGCTTCTAGGAATCAATTGCTTTCCTACGAAGAAGGTTTGGTGCAGCAAGTTCAAACTTTTCTAGTTAGTGTAATCTAACAAGATGTACAACTTAGTAGTATCGCTTCATTTCTAAAGCAGTTTGTTTAGAAAACATACATCTTCATTGCCGAAAACTGTACTGTGTGAAATAAGTTAGTTCGGTTGTAGGAATCAGTTGCTTTCCTACGAAGAAGGTTAAGTGCAGCAACTTCAAACCTTCCTTGTTTGTGTAGTCTAACAAGATGTACAACTTACTAGTTTCGCTTCATTTCTAAAGTAGTTTCTTTAGAAAACAAACATCTTCATTGCTGAACACTGTACTGTGTGAAATAAGCTCTTTCGGTTCTAGGAATCAGTTGCTTTCCTACTAAGAAGGTTTAGTGCAGCAACTTCAAACTTTTCTAGTTAGTGTAATCTAAGAAGATATACAAATTAGTAGTATCACTTCATTTCTAAAGTTGTTTTTTTAGAAAACAAACATCTTCATTGCCGAACACTGTACTGTGTGAAATAAGCTATTTCGGTTCTAGGAATCATTTGCTTTCCTACAAATAATGTTTAGTGCAGCAACTTCAAACCTTCCTTGATTGTGTAGTCTAACAAGATGTACAACTTACTAGTTTCGCTTCATTCCTAAAGTAGTTTCTTTAGAAAACAAACATCTTCATTGCCGAACACTGTAATGTGTGAAATAAGCTAGTTCGGTTCTAGGAATCACTTGCTTTCCTACGAAGAAGGTTTAGTGCAGCAAGTTCAAACTTTTCTGGTTAGTGTAATCTAACAAGTTGTACAATTTAGAAGTTTCACTCATTTCTAAAGCAGTTTCTTTAGGAAACAAACACCTTCATTGCTAACACTGTACTGTGTGAAATAAGTTAGTTCGGTTGTAGGAATCAGTTGCTTTCCTACGAAGAAGGTTAAGTGCACCAACTTCAAACCTTCCTTGTTTGTATAGTCTAACAAGATTTACAACTTACTAGTTTCGCTTCATTTCTAAAGTAGTTTCTTTAGAAAACATACATCTTCATTGCACCTAAAAACTGTACTGTGTGAAATAAGTTAGTCTGGTTGTAGGAATCAGTTGCTTTCCTACGAAGAAGGTTATGCATCAACTTCAAACCTTCCTTATTTGTGTAGTCTAACAAGTGTACAACTTACTAGTTTCGCTTCATTTCTAAAGTAGTTTCTTTAGAAAACAAACATCTTCATTGGTGAACACTGTACTGTGTGAAATAAGCTAGTTCGGTTCTAGGAATCAGTTGCTTTCCTACGAAGAAAGTTTAGTGCAGCAAGTTCAAACTTTTCTAGTTAGTTTAGTCTAACAAGATGTACAACTTAGTAGTATCGCTTCATTTCTAAAGCAGTTTGTTTAGAAAATATACATCTTCATTGCCGAAAACTGTACTGTGTGAATAAAGTTAGTTCGGTTGTAGGAATCAGTTGCTTTCCTACGAAGAAGGTTAAGTGCAGCAACTTCAAAACTTCCTTGTTTGTGTAGTCTAACAAGATGTACAATTTACTAGTTTCGCTTCATTTTTAAAGCAGTTTGTTTAGAAAAACATACATCTTGATTGCCTGAAAAACTGTACTGTGTGAAATAAGTTAGTTCGGCTGTAGGAATCAGTAGCTTTACTACGAAGAAGGTTTAGTGCAGCAACTTCAAACATTTCTAGTTAGTGTAATCTAAGAAGATGTACAAATTAGTAGTATCGCTTCATTTCTAAAGTAGTTTGTTTAGAAAACAAACATCTTCATTGCTTCTAACACTGTACTGTGTGAAATAAGCTAGTTCGGTTCTAGGAATCATTTGCTTTCCTACAAAGAATGTCTAGTGCAGCAACTTGAAACCTTCCTTGATTGTGTAGTCTAACAAGATGTACAACTTACTAGTTTCGCTTCATTTCTAAAGTAGTTTCTTTAGAAAATAAACATCTTCATTGCCTAACACTGTACTGTGTGAAATAAGCTAGTTCGGTTCTAGGAATCTGTTGCTTTTCCTACGAAGAAGGTTAAGTGCAGCAACTTCAAACCTTCCTTGTTTGTGAAGTCTAACAAGATGTACAACTTACTAGTTTCGCTTCATTTCTAAAGTAGTTTGTTTAGAAAACAAACATCTTCATTGCTGAACACTGTACTGTGTGAAATAAGCTAGTTCGGTTCTAGGAATCAGTTGCTTTCCTACGAAGAAAGTTTAGTGCAGCAAGTTCAAACTTTTCTAGCTAGTGTAGTCTAACAAGATGTACAACTTAGTAGTATCCCTTCATTTCTAAAGCAGTTTGTTTAGAAAACATACATCTTCATTGCCGAAAAACTGTACTGTGTGAAATAAGTTAGTTCGGTTTGTAAGAATCAGTTGCTTTCCTAAGAAGAAGGTTTAGTGCAGCAACTTCAAACATTTTAGTTAGTTAGTGTAATCTAAGAAGATATACAAATTAGTAGTATTGCTTCATTTCTAAAGTAGTTTGTTTAGAAAACAAACATCTTCATTGCTTAACACTGTACTGTGTGAAATAAGCTAGTTCGGTTCTAGGAATCAGTTGCTTTCCTACTTAAGAAGGTTATGCAGCAACTTCAAACCTTCCTTGTTTGTGAAGTCTAACAAGATGTACAACTTACTAGTTTCGCTTCATTTCTAAAGTAGTTTCTTTAGAAAACAAACATCTTCATTGCTGAACACTGTACTGTGTGAAATAAGCTAGTTCGGTTCTAGGAATCAGTTGCTTTCCTACGAAGAAGGTTTAGTGCAGCAAGGTCAAACTTTTCTAGTTAGTGTAATCTAAAAAGATGTACAACTTAGTAGTTTCACTGCATTTCTAAAGCAGTTTGTTTAGAAAACATACATCTTCATTGCCAAAACTGTACTGTGTGAAATAAGTTAGTTCGGTTGTAGGAATCAGTTGCTTTCCTACGAAGAAGGTTTAGTTCAGCAACTTCAAACATTTCTAGTTAGTGTAATCTAAGAAGATGTACAAATTAGTAGTATCGCCTCATTTCTAAAGTTGTTTGTTTAGAAAACAAACATCTTCATTGCCGAACACTGTACTGTGTGAAATAAGCTAGTTCGGTTCTAGGAATCATTTGCTTTCCTATGAAGAAGGTTTAGTGCAGCAACTTCAAACCTTCCTTGATGGTGTAGTCTAACAAGATGTACAACTTACTAGTTTCGCTTCATTTCTAAAGTAGTTTCTTTAGAATACAAACATCTTCATTGCCGAACACTGTACTGTGTGAAATAAGCTAGTTCGGTTCTAGGAATCGCTTGCTTTCCTACGAAGAAGGTTTAGTGCAGCAAGGTCAAACTTTTCTGGTTAGTGTAATCTAACAAGATGTACAACTTAGTAGTTTCACTTCATTTCTAAAGCAGTTTCTTTAGGAAACAAACATCTTCATTGCCGAACACTGTACTGTGTGAAATAAGCTAGTTCGGTTCTAGGAATCAGTTGCTTTCCTACGAAGAAGGTTTAGTGCAGCAAGTTCAAACCTTCCTTGTTTGTGTAGTCTAACAAGATGTACAACTTACTAGTTTCGCTTCATTCCTAAAGTAGTTTCTTTAGAAAACAAACATCTTCATTGTTTAACACTGTAATGTGTGAAATAAGCTAGTTCGGTTCTAGGAATCACTTGCTTTCCTACGAAGAAGGTGTAGTGCAGCAACTTCAAACATTTCTAGTTAGTGTAATCTAAGAAGATGTACAAATTAGTAGTTTCGCTTCATTTCTAAAGTAGTTTGTTTAGAAAACAAACATCTTCATTGCCGAACACTGTACTGTGTGAAATAAGCTAGTTTGTTCTAGGAATCAGTTGTTTTCCTACGAAGAAGGTTAAGTGCAGCAACTTCAAACCTTCCTTTTTTATGTAGTCTAACAAGATGTACAACTTACTAGTTTTGCTTCATTTCTAAAGTAGTTTCTTTAGAAAACAAACATCTTCATTGCCGAACACTGTACTGTGGGAAATAAGCTAGTTCGGTTTTAGGAATCACTTGCGTTCCTACGAAGAAGGTTTAGTGCAGCAAGTTCAAACTTTTCTGGTTAGTGTAATCTAACAAGTTGTACAATTTAGAAGTTTCACTTCATTTCTAAAGCAGTTTCTTTAGGAAACAAACATCTTCATTGCCGAACACTGTACTGTGTGAAATAAGTTAGTTCGGTTGTAGGAATCAGTTGCTTTCCTACGAAGAAGGTTAAGTGCAGCAACTTCAAACCTTCCTTGTTTGTGTAGTCTAACAAGATGTACAACTTACTAGTTTCGCTTCAGTTCTAAAGTAGTTTCTTTAGAAAACAAACATCTTCATTGCCGAACACTGTACTGTGTGAATTAAGCTAGTTCGGTTCTAGGAATCAGTTGCTTTCCTACGAAGAAGGTTTAGTGCAGCAAGTTCAAATTTTTCTAGTTAGTGTAATCTAAGAAGATGTACAACTTAGTAGTTTCACTTCATTTCGAAAGCAGATTCTTTAGGAAACAAACATCTTCATTGCCGAACAGAGTACTGTGTGAAATAAGTTAGTTCGGTTAGAGGAATCAGTTGCTTTCCTACGAAGAAGGTTAAGTGCACCAACTTCAAACCTTCCTTGTTTCTGTAGTCTAAGAAGATGTACAACTTACTAGTTTGGCTTCATTTCTAAAGTAGTTTCTTTAGAAAACAAACATCTTCATTGCCGAACACTGTACTGTGTGAAATAAGCTACTTCGCTTCTAGGAATCACTTGCTTTCCTACGAAGAAGGTTTAGTGCAGCAACTTAAAACATTTCTAGTTAGTGTAATCTAAGAAGATGTACAAATTAGTAGTATCGCTTCATTTCTAAAGTAGTTTGTTTAGAAAACAAACATCTTTATTGCCGAACACTGTGCTGTGTGAAATAAGCTATTTCGGGTCTAGGAATCAGTTGCTTTCCTACGAAGAAGGTTAAGTGCAGCAACTTCAAACCTTCCTTGTTTGTGTAGTCTAACAAGATGTACAACTTACTAGTTTCGCTTCATTTCTGAAGTAGTTTCTTTAGAAAACAAACATCTTCATTGCCGAACACTGTACTGTGGGAAATAAGCTAGTTCGCTTCTAGGAATCAGTTGCTTTCCTACGAAGAAGGTTTAGTGCAGCAAGTTAAAACTTTTCTAGTTAGTGTAATCTAACAAGATGTACAAGTTAGTAGTTTCACCTCATTTCGAAAGCAGTTTCTTTAGGAAACAAACATCTTCATTGCAGAACACTGTACTGTGTGAAATAAGTTAGTTCGGTTAGAGGAATCAGTTGCTTTCCTACGAAGAAGGTTAAGTGCACCAACTTCAAACCTTCCTTGTTTGTGTAGTCTAACAAGATGTACAACTTACTATTTTCGCTTCATTTCTAAAGTAGTTTCTTTAGAAAACAAACATCTTCATTGCCGAACACTGTACTGTGTGAAATAAGTTAATTCGGCTGTAGGAATCAGTTGCTTTCCTACGAAGAAGGTTTAGTGCAGCAACTTCAAACATTTCTAGTTAGTGTAATCTAAGAAGATGTACAAATTAGTAGTATCGCTTCATTTCTAAAGTTGTTTGTTTAGAAAACAAACATCTTCATTGCCGAACACTGTACTGTGTGAAATAAGCTATTTCGGTTCTAGGAATCATTTGCTTTCCTACGAAGAAGGTTTAGTGCAGCAACTTCAAACCTTCCTTGATTGTGTAGTCTAACAAGATGTACAACTTACTAGTTTCGCTTCATTTCTAAAGTAGTTTCTTTAGAAAACAAACATCTTCATTGCTTTAACACTGTACTGTGTGAAATAAGCTAGTTCGCTTCTAGGAATCACTTGCTTTCCTACGAAGAAGGTTTAGTGCAGCAACTTCAAACATTTCTAGTTAGTGTAATCTAAGAAGATGTACAACTTACTAGTTTCACTTCATTTCTAAAGTAGTTTGTTTAGAAAACAAACATCTTCATTGCAGAACACTGTACTGTGTGAAATAAGCTAGTTCGGTTTTAGAATCAGTTGCTTTCCTACGAAGAAGGTTTAGTGCAGCAAGTTCAAATTTTTCTAGCTAGTGTAATCTAACAAGATGTACAACTTACTAGTTTCGCTTCATTTCTAAAGTAGTTTCTTTAGAAAACAAACATCTTCATTGCCGGACACTGTACTGTGTGAAATAAGTTAGTTCGCTTCTAGGAATCAATTGCTTTCCTACGAAGAAGGTTTAGTGCAGCAACTTCAAACACTTTTAGTTAGTGTAATCTAAGAAGATGTACAAATTAGTAGTATTGCTTCATTTCTAAAGTAGTTTGTTTACAAAACAAACATCTTCATTGCCGTTCACTGTACTGTGTGAAATAAGCTAGTTTGGTTCTAGGAATCAGTTGCTTTCCTACGAAGAAGGTTAAGTGCAGCAACTTCAAACCTTCCTTGTTTGTGTAGTGTAACAAGATGTACAACTTACTAGTTTCGCTTCATTTCTAAAGTAGTTTCTTTAGAAAAACAAACATCTTCATTGCCGAACAGTGTACTGTGTGAAATAAGCTAGTTCGGTTCTAGGAATCAGTTGCTTTCCTACGAAGAAGGTTTAGTGCAGCAAGTTCAAACTTTTCTAGTTAGTGTAGTCTAACAAGATGTACAACTTAGTAGTATCGCTTCATTTCTAAAGCAGTTTGTTTAGAAAACATACATCTTCATTGCCGAAAACTGTACTGTGTGAAATAAGTTAGTTGTAGGATTCAGTTGCTTTCTCCTACGAAGAAGGTTTAGTGCAGCAACTTCAAACATTTCTAGTTAGTGTAATCTAAGAAGATGTACAAATTAGTAGTATCGCTTCATTTCTAAAGTAGTTTGTTTAGAAAACAAACATCTTCATTGCCGAACACTGTACTGTGTGAAATAAGCTAGTTCGGTTCTCGGAATCAGTTGCTTTCCTACGAAGAATGTTAAGTGCAGCAACTTAAAACCTTCCTTGTTTGTGTAGTCTAACAAGATGTACAACTTACTAGTTTCGCTTCATTTCTAAAGTAGTTTCTTTAGAAAACAAACATCTTCATTGCCGAACACTGTACTGTGTGAAATAAGCTAGTTCGGTTGTAGGAATCAGTTGCTTTCCTACGAAGAAGGTTTAGTTCAGCAAGTTCAAACTTTTATACTTAGTGTAGGCTAACAAGATGTACAACTTAGTAGTATCGCTTCATTTCTAAAGCAGTTTGTTTAGAAAACATACATCTTCATTGCCGAAAACTGTACTGTGTGAAATAAGTTAGTTCGGTTGTAGGAATCAGTTGCTTTCCTACGAGGAAGGTTTAGTGCAGCAACTTCAAATATTTCTAGTTAGTGTAATCTAAGAAGATGTAAAAATTACTAGTATGGCTTCATTTCTAAACCAGTTTGTTTAGAAAACAAACCTCTTCCTTTCCGAACACTGTACTGTGTGAAATAAGCTAGTTCGGTTCTAGGAATCAGTTGCTTTCATACGAAGAAGGTTAAGTGCAGCAACTTCAAAACTTCCTTGATGGTGTAGCCTAACAAGATGTACAACTTACTAGTTTCGCTTCATTTCTAAAGTAGTTTCTTTAGAAAACAAACATTTTCATTGACGAACACTGTACTGTGTGAAATAAGCTAGTTCGGTTGTAGGAATCAGTTCCTTTCCTACGAAGAAGGTTTAGTGCAGCAAGTTCAAACTTTTCTAGTTAGTGTAATCTAAGAAGATGTACAAATTAGTAGTATCACTTCATTTCTAAAGCAGTTTGTTTAGAAAACATACATCTTCATTACCAAAAACTGTAGTTTGTGAAATAAGTTAGTTCGGTTGTAGGAATCAGTTGCTTTCCTACGAAGAAGGTTTAGTGCAGCAACTTCAAACATTTCTAGTTAGTGTAATCTAAGAAGATGTACAAATTAGTAGTATCGCTTCATTTCTAAAGTAGTTTGTTTAGAAAACAAACATCTTCATTGCCAAACACTGTACTGTGTGAAATAAGCTAGTTCAGTTCTAGGAATCAGTTGCTTTCCTACGAAGAAGGTTTAGTGCAGCAAGTTCAAACTTTTCTAGTTAGTGTAATCTAAGAAGATGTACAAATTAGTAGTATCGCTTCATTTCTAAAGCAGTTTGTTTAGAAAACATACATCTTCATTGCCGAAAACTGTACTGTGTGAAATAAGTTAGTTCGGTTGTAGGAATCAGTTGCTTTCCCCACGAAGAAGGTTTAGTGCAGCAACTTCAAACACTTTTAGTTAGTGTAATCTAAGAAGATGTACAAATTAGTAGTATTGCTTCATTTCTAAAGTAGTTTGTTTACTAAACAAACATCTTCATTGCCGTTCACTGTACTGTGTGAAATAAGCTAGTTTGGTTCTAGGAATCAGTTGCTTTCCTACGAAGAAGGTTATGCAGCAACTTCAAACCTTCCTTGTTTGTGTAGTGTAACAAGATGTACAACTTACTAGTTTCGCTTCATTTCTAAAGTAGTTTCTTTAGAAAACAAACATGTTCATTGCCAAACAGTGTACTGTGTGAAATAAGCTAGTTCGGTTCTAGGAATCAGTTGCTTTCCTGGCTTAAGAATGTTTAGTGCAGCAAGTTCAAACTTTTCTAGTTAGTGTAGTCTAACAAGATGTACATCTTAGTAGTATCGCTTCATTTCTAAAGCAGTTTGTTTAGAAAACATACATCTTCATTGCTGAAAACTGTACTGTGTGAAATAAGTTCGGTTGTAGGATTCAGTTGCTTTGCTACGAAAAAGGTTTAGTGCAGTAACTTCAAACATTTCTAGTTAGTGTAATCTAAGAAGATGTACAAATTAGTACTATCGCTTCATTTCTAAAGTAGTTTGTTTAGAAAACAAACATCTTCATTGCCGAACACTGTACTGTGTGAAATAAGCTAGTTCGGTTCTAGGAATCAGTTGCTTTCCTACGAAGAAGGTTAAGTGCAGCAACTTCAAACCTTCCTTGTTTGTGTAGTCTAACAAGATGTACAACTAACTAGTTTCGCTTCATTTCTAAAGTAGTTTCTTTAGAAAACAAACATCTTCATTGCCGAACTCTGTACTGTGTAAAATAAGCTAGTTCGTTTCTAGGAATCAGTTGCTTTCCTACTAAGAAGGTTTAGTGCAGCAAGTTCAACGTTTTCCAGTTTGTGTAGTCTAACAAGATGTACAACTCCGTAGTATCGCTTCATTTCTAAAGCAGTTTGTTTAGAAAACATACATCTTCATTGCCGAACACTGTTCTGTGTGAAATAATCTAGTTCGGTTCTAGGAATCAGTTGCTTTCCTACGAAGAAGGTTAAGTCCAGCAACTTCAAACCTTCCTTGTTTGTGTAGTCTAACAAGATGTACAACTTACTAGTTTCGCTTCATTTCTAAAGTAGTTTCTTTAGAAAACAAACATCTTCATTGCCAACACTGTACTGTGTGAAATAAGCTAGTTCGGTTCTAGGAATCAGTTGCTTTCCTACTAAAGAAGGTTAAGTGCAGCAACTTCAAACCTTCCTTGTTTGTGTAGTCTAACAAGATGTACCACTTACTAGTTTCGCTTCATTTCTAAAGTAGTTTCTTTAGAAAACAAACATCTTCATTGCGGGTTTAACACTGTACTGTGTGAAATAAGCTAGTTCGTTCTAGGAATCAGTAACTTTCCTACAAAGAAGGTTTAGTGCATCAAGTTCAAACTTTTCTAGTTAGTGTAGTCTAACAAGATGTACAACTTAGTAGTATCGCTTCATTTCTAAAGCAGTTTGTTTAGAAAACATACATCTTCATTGCCGAAAACTGTACTGTGTGAAATAAGTTAGTTGGTTTCTAGGAATCAGTTGCTTTCCTGCATGAAGAAGGTTTAGTGCAGCAACTTCAAACATTTCTAGTTAGTGTAATCTAAGAAGATGTATAAATTAGTAGTATCGCTTCATTTCTAAAGTAGTTTGTTTAGAAAACAAACATCTTCATTGCCGAACACTGTACTGTGTGAAATAAGCTAGTTCGGTTCTAGGAATCAGTTGCTTTCCTATTTAAGAAGGTTAAGTGCAGCAACTTCAAACCTTCCTTGTTTGTGTAGTCTAACAAGATGTACAACTTACTAGTTTCGCTTCATTTCTAAAGTAGTTTCTTTAGAAAACAAACATCTTCATTGCCGAACACTGTACTGTGTGAAATAAGCTAGTTCGGTTCTAGGAATCAGTTGCTTTCCTACGAAGAAAGTTTAGTGCAGCAAGTTCAAACTTTTCTACTTAGTGTAGTCTAACAAGATATACAACTTAGTAGTATCGCTTCATTTCTAAAGCAGTTTGTTTAGAAAACATACATCTTCATTGCCGAAAACGATACCTTGTGAAATAAGTTAGTTCGGTTGTAGGAATCCGTTGCTTAACTACGAAGAAGGTTTAGTGCAGCAACTTCAAACATTTCTAGATAGTGTAATCTAAGAGGATGTACAAATTAGTAGTATCACTTCATTTCTAAAGTAGTTTATTTAGAAAACAAACATCTTCATTGCCGAACACTGTACTGTGTGAAATAAGTTAGTTCGGTGGTAGGAATTAGTTGCTCTCCTACGAAGAAGGTTAAGTGCAGCAACTTCAAACCCTCCTTGATTGTGTAGTCTAACAAGATGGACAACTGACTAGTTTCGCTTTATTTCTAAAGTAGTTTCTTTAGAAAACAAACATCTTCGTTGCCGAACACTGTAGTGTGTGAAGTATCCTAGTTCGGTTCTAGGAATCAGTTGCTTTCCTACGAAGAAGGTTTAGTGCAGCAAGTTTAAACTTTTCTACTTAGTGTAGTCTAACAAGATGTGCAACTTAGTAGTATTGCTTCATTTCTAAAGCAGTTTGTTTAGAAAACATACATCTTCATTGTTAAAAACTGTACTGTGTGAAATAAGTTAGTTCGGGTTGTAGGAATCATTTGCTTTCCTACGAAGAAGGTTTAGTGCAGCAACTTCAAACCTAAATTGATTGTGTAGTCTAACAAGATGTGTACAACTTACTAGTTTCGCTTCATTTCGAAAGTAGTTTTCTTTATAAAACAAACATCTTCATTGCCAAACACTGTACTGTGTGAAATATTCTAGTCTGGTTCTAGGAATCAGTTGCTTTCCTACGAAGAAGGTTTAGTGCAGCAAGTTCAAACTTTTCTACTTAGTGTAGTCTAACAAGATGTACAACTTAGTAGTATCGCTTCATTTCTAAAGCAGTTCGTTTAAAAACATACATCTTCATTGCCGAAAACTGTGTGTGAAATAAGTTAGTTAGGGTTGTAGGAATCATTTGCTTTCCTACGAAGAAGGTTTAGTGCAGCAACTTCAAACCTTCCTTGATTGTGTAGTCTAACAAGATGTACAACTTACTAGTTTCTTGCTTCATTTCTAAAGTAGTTTGTTTTAGAAAACAAACATCTTCATTGCCGAACACTGTACTGTGTGAAATAAGCTAGTTCGGTTCTAGGAATCAGTTGCTTTCCTACGAAGAAGGTTAAGTGCAGCAACTTCAAACCTTCCTTGTTTGTGTAGTGTAACAAGATGTACAACTTACTCGTTTCGCTTCATTTCTAAAGTAGTTTCTTTAGAAAACAAACATCTTCATTGCCGAACACTGTACTGTGTGAAATAAGCTGGTTCGGTTCTAGGAATCATTTGCTTTCCTACGAAGAAGGTTTAGTGCAGTAACTTCAAACCTTCCTTACTTTGTAGTCTAACAAGATGTACAACTTACTAGTTTCGCTTCATTTCTAAAGCAGTTTGTTTAGAAAGCATACATCTTCATTGCTGAAAACTGTACTGTGTGAAATAAGTTAGTAAGGGTGTAGGAATCAGTTGCTTTACTAGGAAGAAGGTTTAGTGCAGCAACTTCAAACATTTCTAGTTAGTGTAATCTAAGAAGATGTACAAATTAGTAGTATCGCTTCATTTCTAAAGTTGTTTGTTTAGAAATCAAACATCTTCATTGCCGAACACTGTACTGTGTGAAATAAGCTAGTTCGGTTCTAGGAATCATTTAGTTTCCTACGAAGAAGGATTAGTGCAGCAACTTCAAACCTTCCTTGATTGTGTAGTCTAACAAGATGTACAACTTACTAGTTTCGATCCATTTCTAAAGCAGTTTGTTTAGAAAACATACATCTTCATTTTAAAACTGTACTGTGTGAAATAAGATACTAAGGCTGTAGGAATCACTTGCTTTCCTCTGAAGAAGGTTTAGTGCAGCAACTTCAAACATTTCTAGTTAGTGTAATCTAAGAAGATGTACAAATTAGTAGTATCGCTCATTTCTAAAGTTGTTTGTTTAGAAAACAAACATCTTCATTGCCGAACACTTTACTGTGTGAAATAAGCTAGTTCGTTTCTAGGAATCATTAGCTTTGTGATGCGAAGAAGGTTTAGTGCAGCAACTTCAAACCTTCCTTTTGATGGTGCAGTCTAACAAGATGTACAACTTACTAGTTTCGCTTCATTTCTAAAGTAGTTTCTTTAGGAAACCAACATCTTCATTATTGCCGAACACTGTACTGTGTGAAATAAGCTAGTTCGGTTCTCGGAATCACTTGCTTTCCTCCGAAGAAGTTTTAGTGCAGCAAGTTCAAACTTTTCTGGTTAGTGTAATCTAACAAGATGTACAACTTAGTAGTTTCACTTCATTTCTAAAGCAGTTTCTTTAGAAACAAACATCTTCATTGCCTAACACTGTACTGTGTGAAATAAGTTAGTTCGGTTGTAGAAATTAGTTGCTCTCCTACGAAGAAGGTTAAGTGCAGCAACTTCAAACCACCCTTGATTGTGTAGTCTAACAAGATGTACAACTTACTAGTTTCGCTTCATTTCTAAAGTAGTTTGTTTAGAAACAAACATCTTCATTGCCAACACTGTAATGTGTGAAATAAAGCTAGTCGGTTGTAGGAATCAGTTGCTTTCCTACGATGAAGGTTAAGTGCAGCAACTTCAAACCTTCCTTGTTTGTGTAGTCTAACAAGATGTACAACTTACTAGTTTCGCTTTTCATTTCTAAAGTAGTTTCTTTAGAAAACAAACATCTTCATTGTTTAACACTGCACTGTGTGAAATAAGCTAGTTCGGTTCTAGGAATCACTTGCTTTCCTACGAAGAAGGTTTAGTGCAGCAACTACAAACATTTCTAGTTAGTGTAATCTAAGAAGATGTGCAAATTAGTAGTATCGCTTCATTTCTAAAGTAGTTTGTTTAGAAAACAAACATCTTCTTCGTCGTTAACACTGTACTGTGTGAAATAAGCTAGTTGGTTCTAGGAATCAGTTGCTTTCCTACGTGAAGAAGGTTAGTGCAGCAACTTCAAACCTTCCTTGTTGTGTAGTCTAAGAAGATGTACAAATTACTAGTTTCGCTTCATTTCTAAAGTAGTTTCTTTAGAAAACAAACATCTTCATTGCCGAACACTGTACTGTGTGAAATAAGCTAGTTCTGCTTCTAGGAATCATTTACTTTCCTAAGAATAATTAGTGCAGCAACTTCAAACCTTCCTTGATTGTGTAGTCTAACAAGATGTACAACTTACTAGTTTCGCTTCATTTCTAAAGCAGTTTGTTTAGAAAAACATACATCTTCATTGCCGAAAAACTGTACTGTGTGAAATAAGTTAGTAAGGCTGTAGAAATCAGTTGCTTTCCTCTCTGAAGAAGGTTTAGTGCAGCAACTTCAAACATTTCTAGTTAGTGTAATCTAAGAAGATGTACAAATTAGTAGTATCGCTTCATTTCTAAAGTTGTTTGTTTAGAAAACAAACATCTTCATTGTTTTAACACTTACTGTGTGAAATAAGCTAGTTCGGTTCTAGGAATCATTTGTTTTTTCCTACGAAGAAGGTTTAGTGCAGCAACTTCAAACCTTCCGTGATGGTGTAGTCTAACAAGATGTACAACTTACTAGTTTCGCTTCATTTCTAAAGTAGTTTCTTTAGGAAACAAACATCTTCATTGCCGAACACTGTACTGTGTGAAATGAGCTAGTTCGGTTCTAGGAATCACTTGCTTTCCTATGAAGAAGGTTTAGTGCAGCAAGTTCAATCTTTTCTGGTTAGTGTAATCTAACAAGATGTACAACTTAGTAGTTTCACTTCATTTCTAAAGCAGTTTCTTTAGGAAACAAACATCTTCATTGCAGAACACTGTACTGTGTGAAATAAGTTAGTTCGGTTGTCGGAATTAGTTGCTCTCCTACGAAGAAGGTTAAGTGCAGCAACTTCAAACCCTCCTTGATTGTGTAGTCTAACAAGATGTACAACTTACTAGTTTCGCTTCATTTCTAAAGTAGTTTCTTTAGAATACAAACATCTTCATTGCTGAACACTGTACTGTGTGAAATAAGCTAGTTTGGTTCTAGGAATCACTTGCTTTCCTACGAAGAAGGTTTAGTGCAGCAACTTCAAACATTTCTAGTTAGTGTAATCTAAGAAGATGTACAAATTAGTATTATCGCTTCATTTCTAAAGTAGTTTGTTTAGAAAACAAACATCTTCATTGCCGAACACTGTACTGTGTGAAATAAGCTAGTCTGTTCTAGGAATCAGGTGCTTTCTAATGAGAAGGTTAAGTGCAGCAACGTGAAACCTTCCTTGTTTGTGTAGTCTAACAAGATGTACAACTTACTAGTTTCTGGCTTCATTTCTAAAGTAGTTTTTAGAAAAACATACATCTTCATTACTGTCAAAACTGTACTGTGTGAAATAAGTTAGTACGGTTGTAGGAAACAGTTGCTTTCCCTACGAAGAAGGTTATGCAGCAGCTTCAAACC